>JALLPI010000393.1:0-20903 GCA_036939935.1 Cyclotella atomus | reverse complement strand
AGCCCCTTAGAGAAAACTCTAAGGGGCGTCTAAGGAATTTTTCGGATGTAGTGTTGTTTTACCCAGTAGACCTAGACCGCTACACCGTGAGATTCACCGTTCTGCTGCTTTCACAATCACTAAAGAAAAGTAGTCCTGGAGTGATGTCAAACACCAATCCATTGCTTGTTTGACAACAAAATCATTAGAGAGAAAAAGTAGACCTGGAGTGATGTCAAACACCAATCAATTGATTGTTCTGTGGAAAAATCTCAAGCTCTGTGGTTGCAATAACACATGTTAGGATTCACAAATAGGGCATAGCTTGGCATGCGCAAGATGAGGTACAGTACACTATAGTGCTGTACATTCACGAAGATAGGCAGACTAAGCCTCTTAAACTAATAATGGAATTATTTTGGTCCTTCGTATCGAACCCTGAGTTTGACAGTCTTCAAACATCCCAGAGGTGGTGAACCTCAGCACCTGGTTATGAGCCTTGGCACTCTTGTGCAATTACATAGAGAATAGATCTACTCTTTTGAGTGTGGATGCCTCCAGGGTTGTTGCGGTTTCCAGAGTCCAAATTTCAAACAAGGATTTAGAGAGTGGAGACAAAATTCTTCAATGTATCACATCAAGTAATTTATTTTGTAGAGACGGAGACTTCTCACAGAGTCATGTTAAATTCTTGTTTTGAACAGTCTCCTGGTGTTTTCAGTGATTGAGAGCAGGCTGAGCTGAGCAGTCTCGATCAAATGGGCTCGCCATTACTCTCTCTCTCTGGTGCAGAAGGGGCGGCACCATTGAGTAAACAGTAGTTCTCTGACTCAGATACAGCATACAGCATACAGCGCTCCTCAACAACCCTATCTCCCAGCAGATTCTCATCTACTGGCCAATTCAGACAGTTTTTCTCCCACTCCATGGTCAACTTCATCATTGTTGATTCTCCCAGCCTTCAAATTCTTTGATTCTCATCATTTTTCTCTACAGTTGCAGGTGCAACATGCAAATGCAACATTTGTCATGCAGCAACCAGGCAAATCTTTTGACCAGCATACTCATCAATAAGTAAGCAATTGTTATGTTGTTGCTAACAAACAGCCATGGCATACTCAACAATCGCTGGCTAGGATGGTTACTGACTTGTGGCCAATCTGAAAATAATGATCAGATACATCCCGCCAAAAAATGGCGCGGGATGGCATGAAGCAAGAAATGCAAAGCAACAAACAACAGCAACAGCAAACTACGAGCAAAGAGAAGTAGGCCACGCTGTCTCGATCTGCAATGGATCGATCTTGTTCATCAGCTGCCGCAATGGCAGAGAAAACTGACCATGATGATAATCTTGACTCGATGTTTTCATTGTGCGATGCCTACTCATTCTTTTCGGACAATAATGATAAGCATCGGGCAAATGAGAGCATGCAACCGTCAGGTGGCAATAATATGGGGGATTCGAGCTGCGCCAATGCAGCTGCTGGCATTATTTCACCTGTTGACAAAATCTCGATTGGCACTTTGTTTCGAGATTGCTCTTTTGCTGCCGCAGATGAAGAATGTAAAGGTACGATGTTCCTTTTGCAAGATACTAGTTGCTGTTTTTACTATTTCTACACTGCATTGCTCTCTTTCATGATTGGCACCCGTAATCTATCTCAGATGATGCATCTGTGAGAACACAATCTGAGAATCCTACTATGAATGCATCTGTGGGATCACAATCTGCGAATCCTACTACGAAAGGGCGCAAAAGTCCATATTACGGCGTTTCCGTTATCCCAGAATCGAATAGGTATAGAGTTCAAATACGTGTCATGGCAAAAGATTTGTCCCTTGGACGCTTCAAAAATGAGATCGATGCCGCTGTTGCATTTGACGAGGGAGCAATTCACCTTGCACGGCACAAGATAGATTGTTATGTCCGAAAAGGAAAGATCAATTTTAGTACCGTGAATAATTATTCTAGAGCAAGGGCTTTGGAGCTTGAGGAGAGAGGGCCTGGAGTGAATAGTGAACGCGAGGATCCTCTTGAGATTGCTGCAAAGGTCCATGCACGTATTGATGCCTTCTTGAAAAGTAACGATCTTGATACGCCAGCACAAGAGGAAGAAGTTGACGTGGATAGACCTGAAAGAGCACCATTTCAGAGAGTTGCTTTGTTCGATGATGTCAACAGAGCAGAAGTCGACTATCATCCCACATCAAAAGAAGGTGTGGCATACCGTTGCTTTTTGCTCCTAACATTGATGCATTTGCCCATTCTCAACGCCAATGCTTTCCCCCCACATTTCACTAGATGTACACCAAGCAAATGAAAGCTGTGCAAGCATTGAAGCAAGTGATAACACATCGCAATCTACCGCATCTGATGTGCAATTTCTCAACAAAGGGAATCCATCAACGCCAAATCACACTTACAAAGGAGTGTTTGCGAGAAACTGCAAGTTCACCGCAATAGTATGTGATGCCAGCAACAAACGGATCTGCCTGGGCACCTTCTTTCTCAGGAGCGATGCTGCATTAGCCTATGATAAAGGTGTTGATGTTTTCAAAGTATCGGGGCGATTTATAGGGCCCAGAAAAAACTTTCGGACGAAAGAAGAGTATCAGCATGACAGGCAGAAGGAGTTGGAGGCTACTGAAGTGAACGTTGAGAAAGCTGGAACTGTTGCCGACGTCGAGAACCAAATCCAGAAGCGTATAAATGAGATTATACATCGTAAGCCTCACGAACGTAATGGTGCATTCTCAAAAAAATAACGAACTTGATACGCCAGCCGCAGAGGAAAAGATGGGCGTGGATAGACCAGCATCCGGAAGAACAGTAACTCAGGAAGCTGCATTGTTCGATGATGATGCCAACAAAGGAGAAGTCGACTATTATCTCACATCAGAAGCAACCTACAATCAGGCAACTGCTAATGAAAATGGTGGTATGCTTTTCACATCGTTGCTTCTTACTCATTATTGATGCTCTTGACCATTCTCATCAACATGCTTGTTTCGTCATATTTCATTAGATGATGTACATCAAGCAGACGAAAGCTGTGTGAGCATTAGAATTGGAGCAACTGATCAGACATCGCAATCATCACCACATTGCACCTACAAAGGCGTTAAGGCCTCCAGCAAAACTCTATCTAAGTTCGTCTCAACAGTATGTGGTGTCGCCGACAAGCCAATCCACCTGGGCACCTTTTTTCTTAGGAGCGATGCTGCATTGGCCCATGATAGAGCCGCTGACGTTTTCAAGGTATCGGGACCAACTAAAGGGCCCAGAAAAAATTTTCAGACGGAAGAAGAGTATCAGCATGACAGGGAAAAAGAGCTGGAGACTTCTGCAGTGAGCGTTGAGAAAGCTGGAACTGTTGTTGATGTCGAGGGTCAAATCCAAAAGTGCATCGATGAGATAAAGATGAGTCATAATACGCCAAATACTCTAAAAATCACTGAATCGTGTCAATTGGTCGCAGAGTTGCAACCAGAGAAGTCCAACGCGGGTAAAGACGAATCTTTTCACCGGCGTGCTCGCTGCATAGTATCGATTAGAGTTGACGGGCAGAAGCACGATCTTGGTGTCATTAGCCTTCAGAGAGATGTTTCTATTCCTAGAGTTGTTGGTTTGCAAGCCACCGCCAATGAGAATGAAATGGTTCAATGCAAAGTAGTGCTTCGAATCGATGGAAAGAGGAAGCAACTTGGCATGTGTGATGTCTCATCAGAGATATTTGACACCGCCAATGAAACGACTTTTGATGGAGGAGACTCGACGGTATATCCCACGAAGGCTATTATGCAGCCACACCATAATGATGTTCGTGAGTTATCATCGCTTGTAAACGTCGTTGTGCTGCTGCCTCAACTGAAACTCTATCATTTTCTCCTACTACCGATTTGGTACATGATCAACACATAATAGTCTGTGGCCGCGGGTGGAATAAATTTAACCAGCATCCTGGCAATGAATCATATACTCGGCTCGTGAAAGAACACGCAGCACAGTCCACCGGGCGTTCATTGGATGAGATAAGACCTATCACTGAGAGAATAATTGAGATGATTCGTAACAAGAGTCCGCCCGGACGATTTCTAGACAAAGATGATACAGGATTGTGGAAGGTCGTTGATGAAGCGAGAGTGCTTGAAAAAGTAAAACAGGCAATACAAGGTTCGATTAGAGATGCGAAAAAATCCTCTTCGAGTTCATTGCGCGCTGTGGTTCCTGTCGGTGACTCGAATGCAGAATCTTTGAGTGGAAATATTGACCTAGCTACAGAGACATCACAAGCCGACAATTCTAAAGCTGACAAACAGAGCTTCAAGGTCTCTGTACGCGTCGGTGACAAGAAAGGAGATCTTGGCGTCTGCCAACTTCCTTTGAAACTCTGTCAAGATTCAGATGCGCAGACAATTTCAATTCATTCCAATGTCGACAAGTCAATTGCCGAGCGCCTGCAATGCAATTCTGCATCTCACTTTGATGTGCAGAATCGACATGACGAGACGAACAACTTTCCATCAAGCGTATTGAAAGAGAGCGCAAAGACTCATAAGCGAGGCGAGACGAGCTTTTCAACGCAAGAAAGACCAACACAGTCCCGTCGACTATCGAGCCACCAATTTGTTTCTTCTCCATCCATAGGGGATTCTGAACTAAAAGACAGCTCTGACGTGATCACAAAGAAGCCTATTACTGCCTCTTCAGAAACAGACAATGATCAAGAAATGATAGATTCTGTCGAAGATATTTTTGATGATAACGATCGTGACACAAATGAGTGCGCAAAAAGTGTTGATGTGGTCTCCAGAACGAAACCAAATGCTACTAGATGTGGCACATCTAGCTCCACCGATCCAACACGTGGATCCAGCGTAAGCGCAAGTAATGATGATCTGTCATTGGCAAGTCCTCTTTCCGATCCAAGCAGTCAGAAGGTGTTACGAGTGAAAAGCTCTAAAAAGAGTCATTCAAGTTCTACAAACTTTGATCCAAGTGCCAACAACGGTCAGCTCATTTCACTGGAGCAAAACCAAACAAATAATCTACCATTTCCCATTGGCAGCAGCGTATGGACTTCGAGAACTAATCAAGAATATGACGCACAATCTTACCAATCCGGCAAAGTTACTGGTGTCCTACTCGATATCAGATCTTGCGAAATATTTTACAATGTACTGTTGGACTCTGGCAATGAAACAACGGTTGGTGCTAATGGTCTGGCATATGCACCCTCGTGTGCAGTATACTATTCGCCAACAGCTCAGTTCGATCGAGACAGTTGTCAAAAAGCAGAGATTATTCTTTGTAGGACGATGCCAGCTCGTCACAATGAAAATTTGGCAAGAGTTCAGCGTCACCATACGGCTTTGCTACAGCATTTGAGGTTGGCCGAGGCAACCAATGGGAACAATGACTGTACAAAATACATTTTCGACTGTGTCAACAATCTCGAGAAAGTGCCAATCGATCATTTGATCCTCGAATTGACAGAAATCGAACATACATTAAGTTCTGTATCCAAGCTTACTGCAACCATATTCAACGAGGCTGCACCTAAAGCAACCAAACTACTGGCCAAGTGGCTCCAAATCAAGAATGCATCTCATTTTTACTACACCATCAAGATAAGCATTGGAGTGGGTAGATTCAAATTGATTGAAGACATTCCCGCTGTATTCATCCATAATCGTGAGAAATAGGGAGCTCTTCCACTTTCATTCAATTCTCAATCAATCATTTTATATGATCTCTAGTATAACTTTCATCTAAAGCACACCCATTCATACTATGCTTACCAATGTATGTAGACTGTAGACTCGGGGTGAGTTTCAGCATCAAAACACACATTTCTAAAAAAAAATAGACTGGCATACCAGCCTGTCACCTTCACACATAATTCTCCATCATGTTCAACCACTACAGATCAACTCTGGATACTGATTTAGCAAAGCAGATGAGATATAATGTTTTTTCCTCCTTCTCTCTCTGAGCTTGGAATTTGTGTATTTTACATATGTTGCCATGTTCATGTTCATGTGGTAGGGAAAGAGGTTGGGAAGATAGAGAGATTGGATACTTACGTAAATGATAGGCAGTCGTTGAAGTTAACCTTTCTCTTTCTTCAACGCACGGTGTGTCACCGCTATAGAGAGTCTTTTCTGACCACGTCACAACGTCAATTCTCTCTCGACTCTAAATAAAATGACCCAAAACTTCTCAAGGAAGGTTCCATGACCACATTCCCTCTGAACACGTTTCACTTTAACACAGTTAAAATCCGCATTCCACACTGGCACATATAAATAAACATTCTGTCTGCAGCAACCTTGCTCGCCAGACATAACCAAGCAACCACCAACATACTTGGGGGGTGTTCTTTCCTAGCTCCAGCACTTAGTGTTGCGACACTAAATGGAGGTTTGTACAGCTTATACTCAGAGGTACACCGGGATAGCAGAACCCAACGTCAGAATAACCAAGTGGCCCCGGCTTGAGATGTTCAAGGCCCAATATGCAACATGAACAGAGCTCCAGTCAGTTTTGGTAGCCAGATAGTTATTCGTTCGGAGGAAGATTCTCGACCAAACCAATACAGCATGCCCAAACAATGAACGTAGTTCTAAATAATAAAACCCCCACACACCAACCCGAGTCCAACGTAGTACCGTGCCCCGGTCTCCTTTGCTCGGCTGCTAGTCCTGCTGACCTCGGCTTATGGTCAACCCTTTAAAGAGCGTAGGAGCACCTCCACGTGACCGAAACCAAAGCCCTCGCATCGGCATAATGATCAACCATAGCTCGCCTTGGCCGTTTGCCCTTAGCTTGTTCCGTCACCCGCCACCTATTCATCACTTTCACATCTTCTTCTTTGATACCAGCTTTTCTTGTCCTTGACTCTGCTGACTTTCTGTAGGTGCGACTTATTCCGTACCTCGACAAATCCTCCGTGATACTGAATAACTCCGGCGATTGCATTTGAATGCGTTTCAAGTACTCTCTGACCAAAGCATTGTACTCGTACGAGTTTGGAGGAGTGCCGTCTGGATTGAAGAAAGCATAGCCCGTTGTTTGACCTTCAGATTCACACACTGCTATAAGCTTCTCGACCCACCAGCGCACATTCAAGCCCGAGGAAGTAACATTGGCGAGGACCAACGAATGGAAGTTTTCCCCTGTTTCACCTTTGAACTTGCCGACTAAACAAACACATACTTCTGGAAGGTTGTTGCACTCAGCATCCGTCAGAATGGCTTTTGTGAGCACCTTTGGAGGGACCACACCGTGTCTCCCTTTGTCAAGAAATTTTCGAGTCGAGGCTAGATCCAAATAAAAGCCTTCGTGGCCTCTCAGAGAGCCAGCCGTCAATATGCAAATGAGAGCTCCCAACTTGTACAAGAGATTTGTCTGAGAGTTCAGACTGTCAGCAGCGTCTTCTTGGATCAGTCTCAGTTGCTCTAAAATGACAGGGATAGGTAGATAGAGCTGCTTCTTCGTATCATAGCCCATTCTGTCCTCTGCTCCTAATAGAAAATCGCCAAACCACTCAGACTGAGAAGGACATGAGGTGAACCTTATCTTGCTGGCGTTGCCCGAGAAAGATGCTCCCTCAGCTATCCCTGTAGGAGAGGACGACCAAAGTTTGGTGAACGTTCCACGTAGGTCTCTCATAGTGTCGAACTGAATCCATTCGCCCACTCTTCCTTCACTGATCAAAGACTTGAGTAAAAGGTCAACTGCCCAGCCCATCCCTACTAAGTCGCCTATGGGAAAAGGACCCCTTGGTTCGAGCCTCGGAGATCGGCCTATAGTCTTACAATTTCTGATCACTTCATTTACTTTGCGCGAATGAGACTCTACTGTAGATTTTGCTCGGCCCGCCATTGCATCCAACGAAGCTCGCCGTATGCATTGGATGTATCGTTGGTCTTTTGGGTCATCAGGGACAGGGTCTCGTCCCTCCAAGTTTCTCATCCAACACGTTTCACACTGAAAAGGACTGACTGCGTGAACTCCCTTAACTCCTGTGTTGAGCCGGTTTTCTCGGTCAGATTGCTTTGTCCACTGGTTCCCTTCTTCATCGTGCAGAGATGCCATCGGAAAGAGTCCCTTCCCGAGGCATGTGAAGCACTCCGGATGCCACGCTTGGCGACAGCTTGGCCAGCCGTCGCGGGAGCTTGAGAAGTTTGCGCAAAATATTCCTTGCAGCGACGTCGTGGTCTTTGCACACTTCACACAGCTTCCTTGCCAATTCCACCAGAAGTGGGGCCCGTTTGAGTTGCCATGGCCTAAATGGAACAAATGGAAGAATGATGCCGATCCACAAAGGCTCGTACATGTGAGAAGGCCAGTATTCAGTTCCAACAGGCACAACAAAATGCAGATCAGACACTTTGTGGAACAAGCGCCTCCAACGAGGTGACATCAGACGAGGAATAACAACAACATGAAACGTGTCAGATCTCTTATGTCTGGCTTTCAGCAACTCTTCCAGCATGGCGTCAGCCACCGCAGGTTGAGGAGCCCAAAGGTGGAGGTTGCCTGCAGGTTCATGATCTGGGATCCAGACACCGTGAGAGTCCTTGTGACCCCCGATGATCCCATGGCCACCCACAAACCAATCCTCTGGAGTGAGAGGTTCCAACTTGTCGTTCATAGTCCAAGACCGTATCCAAGGCAGTAAAGTAGGAGATCTTTCTGTAGCCGTCTTTGCCAAGTCAATAAACGATAGCATGTCTTGGCCAGCCATGACTCCCTCCATGAGCACTCCTCGCGAACAGCCATCTGTGCCTTGAGCGATCATTCGCTTGCCGGATACATGAATGAGATGAATGATAAGTCTAAACTCCATCTGTAGCTTGTGAAGCTTCAGGATGAGTCCGTGCAATTTCCTGGAAGAGGAGCTGCCCTTGTAGAAGGCGCTTTCGGTGGTGGAGTTATCGGTGCACAGAAACACTTCAGTTTCTACCATCCGTCCAGCTCTTGCCTCCTCTTCGAGACTCTCTATCAAGTTGGCAAATTCGCGGTAATTGGAACTCTCTTCCTCTTCGTCAGCGCTCCAAACACCTATTCTATAGTGTAGGCCCGTTGGCTCTCCAGCCTTGCCTTCTGGATGGTAAATAGTCCTGAAGCCTTGGAAAGTAGCCCCCTTGCCTTTGCCAGACGCGTCCCCGAAGCCATAAAAGACATGCACCACCTGTTTAGGGCGGGCCAAACGAAGAGGGGGATGCTCTGAACGGGTGAGCTCCAACAAAGCTTTCAAATCATCTCTCAAGCGTGGTGCAGGTGAAGTCTTGCCTGACACAGGAGCATGAAGAACATCCACTGAAGCCTTTCGAGATGTATGAGCGATGGCGGCAGCGTCTTCATCGTCATCATCCCTTGATATCACCTGACCATTCAACTTAGACAATGGGATCTTCCACCCATCCTCATCTCTATTCCCTCGCCACATCTCTGCTGTAAGGTGAAACCCCTTAACGTAAGGGATCATTGCTGGATACGCTCGTGTCACATAAACTAAGAAACCCCTATCCGATATCAACTCCTTGTGATTTAATTCGACTGCGCCATTCTCCACCTCGGCCAGCCACTTCGCCACAATTTCCTTCAACCGTTTCCATTTCTCTTCTGAAGTCAAAACATACACACCATCTTCTGGAAAGACATGGACCACAGCCCCTGACCAAGCCCGAGGCTGCTGCAAACAACATCCCACCTTCCGCGCGGCATCCTGAATGCCAAGGTAGGCCTGTATCTTTGCTAGACGACTGCTTGCCTCCCAAGCTAACTCCCTGGTTGCTCCCACTATTAGCTCGTCGTCAACAAAAGTGAATAGCGCACTAGCCGTCAAACCGTCCCTTCGAACTTTGCATATCCAGGTCTTAGGTGGATCGTAGTTAGGTGTGCCTGGCAAGTTCAGTTCAATCTTCTCCCACTGGAAGGGATTTGACGGATCATGTCGATCTCCCACAATGACCTCTTCCGCAACAAGAGCCATTTTAATCGAGTTGTAAGGAGACGACTTAAACCCCATGGCATTACGCACCCAGTAATACCAACGCTTCTCTGACAGGCGCCCATCATCGTCTAAGATAGGGCCCACATCGACCCCGGCAAAGGGCCACACCGACTCGTGCAATTGAAAATTTAGAAACATATCCCCGATGTCGCGGTCTGACATCCATGAACTGGTGTCTAAAGCTCTAACCAATGACTCTATGGTGGGCAGCCAAAAGGAGGGAGCCCAGACAGACTCATTGAGGCCACTCGCTGTCCCATCATAGACAATCCGAATATCATCTAAACCCTTGGGGACTGCGAAGTACTTGATGAGTGATTTTAGCTTGAGCCCAGATGACACCCGTGCCATGTAGTGGCGCTTAATAACCTTTTCAATCTTAGGCTTGACCCTATCTCTGACTGTTTCATCTGTGAATAAGGGCTGAGTCTGGATGACTGACGGGCCTGGCTTTTCAAAGAAAACTGGGACGCCATCCAAAGCGAGCTTGCGATACTTGATGGGAAACCTGAAATGATACACCTTGGAACCTCGGTGATATTCAAACCAAGAAGCTTCTGTTGCATGCCAGAGGAGGTGCCTCATGGCTTCCTTTTCTTTTCCTACACGGGTGAGCCGACCGGTTTCAGATCTCGTGGCCATGAGGTGCCAAGCAACTCCGAACTTTGACTTGAGTCGGGCAACACAATCCTGGTAAAGCCCTCGCCAAAAAAGCCGCAAGCCAAACGTTCTCAATCCCTCAAGCGCCTTGACCTTTCTTTCCTCCGGGGACTCTCCAATGATTCTCATATCCCACAGATATACTGGTACCTCGGCATCATCTGCTTTAACAGCTTTCAGACCTATGGTAGCTTTGGTGATGGCCTCCAAGGTTTCAGGAGAAGCCGTGTCCGGTTTTTTAGCAAGAGGCGAAGAGACTAACGTGGCCACGGATGATTCCGATATGGAAGCCGAATCTTCAGACCAGCCGGCTCGTGACGGCAGGCTTGCTAGACTTGCAAATGATTCTCTTCCTGCAGAAGTCAAAGAAGCTGTAGTATCGGTAGATCTGCCATCGTTGGTAACAAGTCCACATGCAGATTCGTTGTCCATTCCGTTCCAATCTGGTATGCTCTGTGTGTCAAGCTTGAGCTTTGTCTTGCGACGGGGCATCAAGCTATCATTATCAGACTCCATATCCCAGGAACATACAGAGGACTCGGCTCTAGAGATCAGACTAGGTAGAGATTCGTTGTCTAGGTCCATGTCATCAACGGTGGACTCGGCCCGAGAGGTGAGGCTAGGTAGAGACTCGTCATCCAGGTCAATACCAGCAATCTGCACTTGAAGTGTACCAGTGGTATCAATAGTAGAGTCATCCGCTAAACTGTCTACGTCGAAGTCTCCAACCCCTGCCAAGTCTGGAACGCCGGCTAATTCCACATCCGCCTTGTCAATGTAATCCGACACAGCAGAATTGACTAGAGCAATCTCCTTAGTAGCACTCTCAACCATAGCGGTAGCAATCACGTCAACGGTTGGTGAAACGTAAGACTCAACCCCCCCAACAAAACTCCAAACATGGCGCAAAATGGCCGTCATAATCGCGGGCGATAGCGCAGATTCGAAAGGCAGCGGTGTGTTTGGGTGGCACTGGAGGCTATCCAGTGACGGATCCAGAAACATGGGCAAATCAAAGACCCGGCGAAGCTCAGAAAGAGTAAGCCGTCGAGAAATAACCTTGCCAGGCTTGAAGACAGAGGGCCCCAACACGTGGGCATCAGTAGAAGAGACGCGCAATAAGCCATCAGAATGCAACAACTGATTAAAACTTAGCACCGTAGGCACCGAGGATGGAGCCAAATCCGGCACGGAGCTACAAACTTTCACAGGAACACGAGCAGCAGGTTCCCAGAAATGACGAAGACACCGACGAACATTGCTTGGATGCGCAAAAATGGACCAGTGACCAGAGATGGCGGGCGAGAAACCGACGACATGATGGGCGTTGGTTGCCCCTCCATACTGAGAGTGGTAGTAAGTAACAGTGTGGCATCCCCAGCTTTCCAGCGCTGCAGCAGCAGAATGAATGCCCCGCCTGATCTTTTGGTGGGAAACTCCGCGGAAAGGCTGTTCAAATGACCAAATCACCTCGGGGAACGAGCCAAACAAGTGCCGGATCCGTTCAAAGAAGTCCAGAGAGCCCGAAATAATACAAACTGCTCGGTCAGGCAAGGCAACCCTATGCACCTGATCCACATCAAAGAAGGAAACTGACGTGTTTCGACAGATGGCCTCAGCAAAAGAACGAAACCGAGGATTGACATACAAGGCACAAACTGGGAGACCCAATGAAGTGGCCACAATGTAGGCTGAAGGCCAGTGTTGCGACACAATACAAAGAGGAGCGGGGAGGGAGATAGAGGTCAGCTCACCTGAAATGACCGAGGGAGCAACAGGCAAGACCCCATCCCCCTCCTTAACTCAGCCTTCTTTGGCCATAGGTTTGAAAGTGACGTCGGGAACCTTAGCACAAAGCCGCTTGAGGTGGTCAGTGTGACTATCCAAGCGCCTGTTGATGGCCACAGCGGTCTTCTTGTATCCCGAATCCACGGCACTCACTTGGCTCTTCATCTCTTGAAGGGTGTTGGTCAACCCAGATGAGAAATTGCTGCCAGTTTCTTCAGCCAAAAAACGCACAAACACACTGCTAATCAGGTTGTGTGAAGCAAAATTGACGCTGGAGAACTCGTGACAGACAGAGAGGGCTTGCATAGTGGTCCATATGCCCCGCGCGAAGTATTCAACATCATCGTATGTTTCTTTGTCAAACTCTTGCATCAGACGCCTACAGGACCACATTTCCTCAAACATGGTGTGCAATTGGTCAGACACCAACGTGTAGGTCCGCTGTTCCGGAATGCCATATTTCAACACCCGTTTGATCTCTCGATTTAGATAGGTGACCATGTTGCTAAGCCATTTGGATGAGAGACTGAGAAGCTTCACACACAGATCCTTGACCTTCCCATCAGGCAAATTTTGCTCAATATAAGTCTCAACCGATGTCGTAGTCTCCTCAATTGCAGTCTCCAAATCGACGCAACCGCCCTTAGACAGGCCAGTACCCTGCCACGCGGCCTCGCTGTCAAGCATGGGGAATCGCATTCCATGTTGGATGGGACTGCCGCACGCATTGAGAAAGAAAGGCGGATGAGTGCCTCTGAACGAATGAACCCAGCGGAGGGCTGTGATATTGGTGATGCCAGCAAGCTTCATAGCTTTCATCTCGTTGGAGTTCCTGGCCTCATCCAGCTTGCCTGATTTGTGGTGACAACAGAACGAGACAGGGTCCACTGCCACACCAAACGCCGTGGTAGAGATGTTCTCAGCCCGAATCAAAGCCATCAAGTCCTCAAGAGAATCAAACGAATACTTGTCGACAGAGACGCCCTTGGTAACCGTCACCTTCTTCACGCTATCCAATTCACTCTCCAGCGCATTAATCTTGTCTATCAAAACTGAAATTTGGGCAGCAATTCCCCCCTCCAAAGAGGCAGACGCGAGTTCATCCCTCGGGTTAGGAGGGGAGGGAGTAAGTGCAGGAGAGGCACCGTTTTTATGCTGAAGCCACACCGCCGCCTCTGCATCCGACTGAAAATCAGCAACCTTGATGAACCCATTCCGAGTGAGCCTTTCATACTCTCGCAAGCAACGCCCGGTAGTAAAGCGATTTTCCTTCTTATCATGGTAACCAGCGAAGTGCAATGTAGACGGGGACTCTTGAGTCTGCACGGGGGCAGGTTGGGGCGAAGCCGAGGACACACCAGTTGAAGAACCAATTCTTTGAGCCAAAGTTCCAATCTCGCCATTGAAACGCTCCACAAACACTTGAATCAATCGAGCCGTCTTGGCAGTTTGGGTCGTTACAGCGTTGGATGCAGCCAAAGCCTCAGATTCGGCAGAGCTGGCCCGAGCACTTGCAGCACCCGCAGCACTCACAGCCGCAGTGACACCTTGTTCAGACTTGAGGACGCCATTGGCCAAGGACTCGAATTCTTCGATGAATGCAGAGAAATCAACAGAACCAAACACCTGATCCCGCAGAGTAGTATGGTCGACAGACATACGAGTCATCTCATCTTCCAGCAGCTTGACGGCCTGCCTGAGCCTATCTTCCAACTCTGTGAAGCCATCAGGAATCAATTTGACAAGGGTGTCCAAAGAAGTGGACGCTTGGGGAACAATAGCACCTTCCTCCTGCAAAGCTTCCTCGTCAGACGCCTCTTCTTTTACTGAGGAGCCAAACAGATCAACCACGGGCAACAAGGTCTTGAGGGTCTCGAACCTAGACGTCGACAACATCCTTAGGGCACCAGCACCCCTTACCACCGAAGTGATCAGACCAGAGGAGGCATCATGGAAATCGCCATCATCCACCCCGTCATCTTGAGGGTCAGCATCTTCTGGGTCCGGGAACACATAGGGAGGAGCACGAATACCTCTCGCTGAGTTAAACGCAGTGATGATCTCAATCCACTCCTGCGAGGAATGGCGCTCCGCTGCAAGAGCTAAGGAACCAGCCCTCTCCAATTCCGCTGCCGCAACAAATGGTGAAACCAAAGCAGACGCCGACTTCATGGGGATGTAATACGCCCTCGGGGTCAAAAGAAACTTCTCCCCCGTGTGAGCCTGAGAACAGAACATCTTCGCGTTGCCAACACCCCCTTCGATTCGCTTGCAACAGAATCGTTGCTTCAAGCCAGACTTTCCGCCAATGTAACCAGCACACAACACATCACGGGTGCGATTCTCAAAATAGAACAAAGGAGTCTCACCGGTGAGCAGACCACGAGGAACCCCCCCAAGAGTACTCGACGCCGACGTAGTCGACGACGGGGCAGAAGGCGGCCGAGTCGCTGACTGCCGAGCAGTAGCAACAGACAAAGTGCGAGCCGAGGAGGCCGGTGCAGCCGCCACCGAGGGAGAAGACAAGAGATTAGACATGAGAGCGTCCAACGCATCGGGTTGAGATGCATTCGAAGAGGCCGGGGAAGGATTCTGAGCAGGAGGCATCGTCAACCAACCAGAAAAACAACAGTGCAAGCTTGGCGGAGCAACAAAAAAGAGATAATCTCGCCGATCAGGCGTCGTAAAGCGATCAGTCAATCCGTCGCAGGCTCACGAGAGTCTCTTTAGCCGAAGCTGGAAGCACTCGACAACTCTAATAACAGAAGAGTTGTGAGGTGCCGCCGATAACGTCCTTTCCACTTTGGGAGCCGCTCGTTTTGCTTATTCTCCGTCTAGTCTTTTCACTGGCTACGAGATGCCTGTCGGGCACGTGCGTTTGCAGATCCAAGACACGAGGAGGGTGTCAACGTACGTTGCTTGCGAGGAAGACATTGATGGCTGCGAAGCAATGCAAATGCAACACAGCCCCAGATAATTCCCGCAAATTACTGAGTGACACGGCAGCGTCTCGTTCTTAGATGTTCCAAGACGACCATCACTGCTCCGCCCAGCTCGTGCCTCATTCTTACTCTTCCAACTTGGCCGGGGCGGCGCGAGCAGCCTTAGGCACACGTGTCCACCCTTTATGCTGGAGACATATCTCGTGACTGTGAGCGACCTTGCTTATGACCACTGCGGGTTGTTCGTTAGAGATGCTTCGGTTTTGCAAACAACGCGAACACAAGCAATACCATAGAGGCCAATGGCAATGCAGCCGCCCCCTCTACACTCCAACCATGCCATCCTCACCCAATTCCACCATCCAAATCTTTAGCCAAGACGACTCCCCACCACCACAATAGCAGCCACAACCACCACCAAACAAATAACCAACATGATGATCCGTCGACAAAACTCCATGTCAAAAATCAGACCCAACTCCTCCCTTCCCTCCCTCCAACGAGATCACGAAATTTACTCCATCCTAAAAACAGTCGAGGAGCACCGCTCCTCCATCAAAGAAGACGATTGGAACGCCGAAGACATATTCGACGACGGTGAATCACACAGTTCTCGCAACTCGCAAGATGAAGAATACTCCACTAATAATCCAGAAAAAACACCCAAAGAACTTCGTGAATACAAAACCATCCATTTTCCATCGGGAGACCTCTTCTCGGGCCATGTCCATATAGCCACCGGTGAAATGATCTACGGTCGATTAACCTCCACACGAGATATGGAAATATACGAAGGACCATTTTATAAGGGAAGGAAGCACGGAGATTGTGCCGTTTGTATGAAGATGGATAATTCGGGAAAGTTTTTGGGGAGGTATAGGGATGGGATGATGGATAGTGGTACGTTGATTGTTATGAGGGGGGAGAAGAGTGATTTTACTTATACGGGTGGTTTTTTGTGTGGTGATTTTCATGGTGTTGGCAAGGTATGTTCGTTTTGGGTGCTTGTATAGTATCTTTGCAGGCTTGATTCTTTTTAGTTTACTATTAAGTGCTCACCTTCTATTATATTTGTAACATTCTTCACAGATTGCTACTCAGAATGGAAGTATTTATCAAGGTAATTTCGAGAGAGGACTGTTTCACGGTGTTGGTACGTTAAGAATGGTGCATGATCCTCCAGAGCATGCTACCGGGGAGAATAATGCCGAAGCAGAAAAAGAAGAAAGTGTCTACACTGGTGATTTCTACGAAGGTCTATTTCATGGATCGGGGACTATGGTATATCCTGATTTGAGTTCGTATGCTGGGACGTGGCATCACGGTGAAAAGCTGGAGGGGACAGAAACGTTACCGAATGGTGATGTGTTTGAGGGTTCTTTTAGTAAAGGTAGGAGGGATGGGATGGGGGTGTTGAAGTTACAGAATGGACGGGTTACCAAGAGGGGAGTTTGGAAGGGTGAGCATTTGTTGGAAGATGTGGATGTTCGTATTAATTATGCGGATGGGCATGGTGAGTTCATAGCATGATCAGGTTTACATGAATGCATATCTATAAGTTAATGTACTGACGTTTTTTGCTCGCCTGACTATAGAATATACGGGTGAGCATGTGGCTAGTAGGCCTCATGGTGAGTTTATATCACGACTGCCGCTGCTGCTGACTTTGATGCTCAGCTCTAACAACCAATGATTTGGCAACTCTTCAGGCTTGGGAGAAATGGAATACGCCGACTTTGGCGCAGGAGCAATTACATACACTGGTCAATTTGTCAACGGCTTTCGACATGGCGAAGGCCGTGCCTTGTTCCATAACTCCAACTCTGAATACGAAGGAGAATGGGTGTGTGATGAGCCCATTGGCCTCAAGATCTTTCAGCACAACGGTCCCCTAATCCAAGAAGAAGAGTCCGATGACGAAGGTGATGTTATTCAAGTCTTTTCTGTGCCAATGGCGGATCATGCTACCTCAGACCGAGCTTCCAAGTTTGCCGAGTCTGGCAGTCAAAGTCAAGCTTCAGGGATCGGCACCGAAAGCTCGGGACTTGCAACTGGAAGATTAATGATTGAAAGGGGAGAAGATGATGACATAGTTCAAGGCTCAATTGCTCCTACAGCTGATCCAGACATGTCTGATCGACCTTCTAAGCTAGTCTCATCCACAAACGACAGCTTATCTGGAAGCTTACTAACTTTCATCTCCATAGAAGATACCGCAGACTGGACCACCATGTCGAGTGCCAAGAGGTCCAAGAGCCCGAGACCAGTGCAACTAAGGCGTAGGCGGCGAAGTTTCAAGTCTGTAGACTTTGATGGAGGGCTCGATTTGTCAATGAAGTCGCTAACAGTAATGGACTTTGGAGACAGACCCCCTGAAATCTATCATTATGCTAATGGCGATGTATTCAAGGGCCATCTTGACAGCAACAATCTCCGCCAAGGATCTGGAGTGTACACAGAGCACAGAATGGGTTCTACTTACGAAGGTGAGATGGTTGCTCTCTTCGTTTGCTTGAAGTATGAAGCAGCACAAGTCCAACTTACCATCATCTTTTCATATTCTTTGTAGGTGACTGGAGGGATTCAATGAGACATGGTGTTGGACTGCTAACTTTGTCTTCAGGAGTGGAGTATTGTGGAGAATTCTATGAAGATTCCATACATGGAGAGGGAACAATAACACTAATCGACGATTCTGTTTACACCGGGAGCTTTCGATTTGGCTCCTTTCATGGGCATGGTACATTACAAGATGAGAGCACAAAACGTATTTATGCTGGGGCCTTTGAGAATGGTCTGCGGCACGGGCATGGAGAGGTACGAAATTAATTGGTAGCCTTTTGTTAGTATCGTTACTGCACTTGCTCGTCACCTCTTATCACCAACACTGCATCGTTCAGGAAAAATTTTCCGACGGCTCGAGGTACGTTGGCGAGTACCAAAATGGCAACCGGCACGGCACTGGTATTTTATACGCAGCCAGTGGACAGAAGCTGTATGAAGGGGAATGGTTTGACGATCTTAAAGACGGTCAAGGACATTTGTATTCACACAAACACGACAGGTCATCATGGGAGGGTAGCTATCGAGGTGACTTTCACCGTGGCAAGTTCTGTGGCATGGGACTATATTGCTACAGCGATGGCACGAGTATAGAAGGCCAGTGGGTAGATGATGTGCCAAGAGATGGAGACTGGAGCATCAACTATCCTGATGGATCTAAGTTCTATGGATTTGCTACATTTTTCCCTGAGGACAATACGTCTGGTACTTCATCCGTGTCAACGGCAGGCGATTGCTTACGGGTGCCGCTGCCCCATGGCTTCGGGACATTGACCTATCCAAGTGGACAAAGATTTGTTGGTTCGTTTGAGTATGGTGAATTTCAGGATGCAAGATGAAGTTTGCACTTTTCATGTACATGAATAATGTAAAGTAGATAATCAATTCATATGAATCTATTTCTTTAGTCTTCAGTCTCAAGAAAAGCTATTATGATGCCCCTAATAAATGATATACGATTGTAATCAAATCCTACAATCATACGGCCTAAGATGGCATAGCTTCTCAGAGATCAGACTGATTTCCCAACTTTCATTGAAAGGTTTGAAGGGCGTTCCAAACAATCGAACGATGTATTTCTCTTCGTTGGTACTTGGATCTCGACCAACGATCCAAGCGATCTGACCATTGCAAGCTTTGTAAGGGAGGTTGAATCCAAACATCACCACCGTATGCTCATCATTTTGCATAAGATTTATTCGTGCTAAATCTCCTGGCTTGTATTGATCTTTCTTCTACAATATTCTTTGTGGCTTCGCTCGTATCATTGCTTCTCCTGGCATTCTCTTCCGCAAAACCACACACTATTGCAGGTGGTGCACCTTGAAAGCTCCTTGTCTACGCACTTGCAGTAGTCACATTTAAGACCTCCAGGACTCAGTAAATTCGAGAGCTCTTCCAGTGGCAGAATATGCCCATCCTTAGCAACTTGAATGTCAATTTGACCGAAGGGAGAGACTTGTTCAACTGGCGGCTGACATCGAGAGGATAACAACCCATCCGTCAGTAATTTCCTTATCAATTCTGACATGGACTTCTCACATCACTCATCGTCAATGGAACAAAGTATCATGCAGCTATCCTCTTTTGCAGCAACACCTCGTTTTGGAATCCTTCTAGCAATCATGAACGTGAAATCAGGCGTGATAGGATTGTACGAGATATTTATTGTATATAATATGTAAATGTAAATTTCAACTCTTCTCATGCACTCTAATCATCTTCAGGGAGTGGGGTCCCTTCACTTCCAAGATCACCAACCTCGGCGCTCAATGGCCAGTATTCAATGATCATCCTGCATTGTATGTCAGATTCTTCCTCAGTAAAGCTATACCTCTTGAACCAGCGCACGTTGACTTGCTCGTTGTCTTCATCATCAATCATCAAGTCAGTAATAGTTGCAAAGCACTCTGCATTTCTGGTGCGATCCACTGTCACATTAACTAAAACCTTCATTCCACGAAGAGGCTCAAACAATTCCTCATTCCTCTCCACACTCTTGATACCCTCATTCCTCTCCACACTCTCTTCGGCACCGTTTTCAACACGTTTATCAATTGATACCCTTGTTCCTCCAGGGCAAGGAATGCGGGTCATCTTGTAATCAGGACCCAAAGACCACATAACTACTAACCACCATGTAATCAAATTCACCGGATCCTCTCCCAAATCACGTTCACGAAGTGCATCCACTAACTTAGGCCTCAAAGCATGCACCAATTTGAACTGCTCGTTGGAGTAGGCATCAGTAGGATTATAAATGCAGATCGTGCATCGGACATCGCCACACTGCTTCAAACACTTGGGTTCGTGGTTACATTCACATCTAACACAAGCACTGCCTCGAACAGAACCCTCCTCAGTAGTGTCTTGATCATAGCCCAATGAATTTACATCTTTGATATTATGTGTTCCATGACTGATGTTCTTGATGGATTTTTTCCCAATGTATACATTGTTGTACATTTGTCTTTCATCTATAAAATAAGTACGTTAGTAAAGACACTGAAACAGAAAAACATAAGAGATCAAACACTCACTGTCATTGAAGAGATAATCCAGACCAAAATCTTCACATGCTGCCAATAGTACAAAATATGTCATCACATGCATTTTGAAGGAGAGATTGTATTTTACATGTGATTCGGTGTCTGTATTCAACAATTGATGCAGGTGAGAGTGATATAATGGATAACCATTATTTTGTGGAATTCGCTTGACACCACTATCAGGTTTGACCTGTGGTAGAACACTAAGTTCACCATTTGCAAACTTAAGGTGAAGATTTCCCGATTCCAACCAGTAATGCTTGATCATCATGTCATTGAAGATATCTGAGATGGTCACATCTGCAGCCTTGAGTCCTGGGATTTCGTTAGAATTATCCAAATATATCACCTGCTGAAATGCAGTATACACTCTGATTGACTGCCATCCTTGTGCT
>JALLPI010000392.1:0-20954 GCA_036939935.1 Cyclotella atomus | reverse complement strand
TGTAAGACGGCTAACAAAAAATCGCGGGAAATGTAAGATTTTGAGGACTGATGATTGGCATAAGTACATGCTACTGCCAATCTAAGCAGTCCAAACTGCCACTGAGCACGGTTTTCAGCCGCCTCATCCGTCCTTCTTCTCTCTATACACTGTCAAAACCCCATCTCCAGCCTTCCGCCATCGTTTACCATAGACCACAATCACAGTCTACAGTCTACAGTCTGCCCACATTGTCAGCCGCAATCTCCAAGCATTTGGCTGTCCAGACCTACTGATCCATCTAATGTAGCACAACCTTCATCTCGTGCATTATCCTCTACCAATGTTGTGACAGCTAGGAGCTAGGTCAAGAGATGAATTATGAGCATGTACTTGCGTGTGCCGCCTGGTGGTTGTCGGTTGTAGCCGATGGTGGTATGCAGTGGTTATTGATGCACAGTGCACAGTTCTTTCTTGTTAGCTGCTGGCACTCCAAAGGAAGTCAGTTTTTGGGTGTTTGCAAAGTTTTGCACAGCTGGGTAGGGGGTAGGGCCCCAGCCCGCCCAGAATCGAAATTTGTCTTACAAAAGTCGAAGCCTAATCGCGTCGTCGTCGTGAAGCCGCTGGCTGAAAATGTTTTACATCTCTAATTTTAACATTGTAAATAAATAATACGAAACTCTTATGTAAAATTTAGGAAGGACACAAAGGACCTGTCCTTTGTGTTTCTTACTCTTGAAATCTTCAGACTTCAAATCCACTGCACTGACACCCCTCCAGAAGTCTCTGTGTTGGCAATGGAAAAAGTCATCTCTGAATTATTGGTCGAGATCAAAGATAAGAAGTTGAAGCATATCAATGTGGAGGATAGGTTGAAATGCCTGACAATGAAGCTTGATCTGTTGATCAAGAGGTATGGATTTATTCCAAACACTGGCCAAATGACATTGGCATCCAACATCAACATCCAAATTAGCAAAATTTATTGAGGTACTTATTTGACTTATTTGTATATTACTAGTTGAAAGATTTGTGCAAAATTTTCATCACAAACAACATCATTAAAACTTTATTGATTTAGGCTTTAGACTACCAACTCCCGATGAAGAAGAACTCCAGAGCCAGTGTCCATTAAAATGTGCCGACCTCAATCATCAATCAACTTGGATACCTTTTATTTGAACACATCAACCAAATTATATGAAAAACTGCTGGGACAAATTTGAACGGACAAGGTTAGGGTTCGCACAAAATCTTAGACGTGTGGCAAGCAAGGGATGTGGGTGGGGCATTTTTTCGAAAAAATCGACAAAAATATTTCTTCGAAAAATTCCATAATATTATCCACTGATAGTAATAGTAAGTAACATAAGTACCAACTTCATTATTACACAAGACAGAAAGAAGTTAATATTGTTGATATAATTGAAAAAACACATCAACTAGTAGTAATGTGAATGAGGTGATACATGCTCCATGCTATGTGCTATGGACTTGATGATGCTGTACAAGAGTTGACATAGTTTCGTCGATCAATTTGAAGAAATATCTACCTGTGATCTTATGTTAATATGAGTTTTGCATTTCTTCGAAAAATTCGACTAAATGGTGAATGAGGTGATATGCTTCATGCTAAACTTGAAATTGATACTGTACAGAGTTGATATAGTTTTATCGATTAATTCGAAGAAATATCTATGTGATCTTATGTTAATAGGAGCTATGCATTTCTTTGAAAAATGCGACTAAATCATCTGATCAATGATGATGGCCTTGTGCTTATTACTATTACTATCAGTGGATAATATTATCGAATTTTTTGAAGAAATACTTTTGTCATTTTTTCGAAAAAACGCCCCACCCACGTCCTTTGCTTGCCACGCGCCAAGACTTTTTGCGCGGGAGTGGTCAAATCTGTCCCATCAAGTTTTCATATAACTTGGTTGACGAGTTCAGATAAAAGGTATCCAAGTTGATTGAGGTCTGCACATTTTAATGGACCCCAGCAATAGAAAACTTGGTGATTATATTCTGAATGCATCATGCTGTCGAGTGTATCCTAAATGGTTCTCAGATCACATCTCAATCTCACTTATTACTTATATATCAAAATAGGATACACTAGCCGATCTTCAAAGCATCTTCATCATTGACATGATCTGAACTGCATGCCAAGCCATTGTGAATTCAGGGTTGTGAACAATGAACTAGTGACAGAAGAAGATGACATGACAATTCAGCAGTGCTGAATTGCATTGGGCAGTGAAAGTGCTGCAGCACATTGGCTCCTAAAGTTGCAAAAAGCCACCACTGATGAGAAAATAATTGACCACATTATCCAAAATAACTTGTTGTATAATTTTTTTGAGAGATAGGTATATCCATGCATACAAACGAACCATTTTGCATTGCATTCTCACCTATCATCTATTGTGCACTTCTGCTCTCTCCTTGGATTTTGGACCACAACTCAAAGAGCCAACTTGAAGAACTAAAACAACGAGGAGCCCTTGCCTTTGGATGACAAACTTACACTGCTTGCACGTGGCTATTCAAATTCAACAAGGCGCATCAACGATTTTCCAGTTACTGGCTTCTTTTTCAACTTTTAGGCTAAATATTTGAGGAATCTACACAGGAACCACCCCTAACAAATTTTATCAGCTTGTAGCTGTTTACTTCAGCTTTCTAATGGTTTGTTGATGAGCTTCTAACTCAATGTAGGAGCTCAGCAACTCCATTGGAAGCACAGGAGCCAGAATAAAATTACGATACAAGTAATTGAATACAGATATGCCACTTTACATTATTCAATGTATTGCCTTTCCACTGCAATACATGCCGAAGTAGCATGGTTGATGCTCGGTTCATCAGGCGTTCACATGATGGGAGAGAAGGATATTTCGGAAAAATTCAGACAGGTGGTATAGCTGTTGGTTATTTTTTAGTATGTGGGGTACCTTGCTAAATTTAACAAAAAATGCAGTAACCCAAGTCACAGGCTTAAATTTTTAAGTGCTCTTAGGAAAATCAGTATGTTATTATTAGATTTGTAGACGAAGTCAAAAAATAATGCAGCCAGCAACTTAGTGAGTTGCAGACTTGAGAAGCAGCCGCTGAAGATCGTTTAAGAATCGTTTTGTTGAAACAGAGGTTGCATTGATTACCTGAATCACCTTATGTTTCCTCTGTTCCAAAACATCAATATTCTTTTTTTGGGTAGGTTTAAGAGAAAAGCTAAGTTGTAACCGATTTTCCCGCCAATTCAAAACACGTGTGTATCGATTCCTACCGTATGTAGAGTATTCGAACGAGCCCAAATAATCAGAGCCAACCATTACACAACGAGAACAAAGCGAATCCAATGAACTTGTAATGCTTTGTTCACACCAACTTTATCGGCCACCTACCTCTCCTCACAATTCATCCTTGTGCATTGCAAATTGCAACGAAAAGAGTTCACTCTCTCCTTTGAATTGAATTGACTGCAGTACTTGCATCCCATCGACCACACATCCATCTACAAATCAACAATGTCCCGAGCAGCAGCCTACACCGAAAAACGCCGCAAGCAAGCCGAAGCAGCCGTAGAACGCGAACTAGACCGAGGCTGCGACTCCATCGACTTTGACGGCAAGCTCGCCAACGATACCAAGGACGCGGCTATGGGCAAGGGCGAAGAAGAGCTGTTCGAGAAGAAGCTGACCAAGGAAGAAAAAAAGGCGTTGGCCAAGGCGAAGAGAGAGGCGAAGAAGAAGGATAAAAAGGGGAGCAAGTCTAATCTGGCTGATTTGGACGAAGAAGAAGAGGAGAAGAAGGAGGATGATAATGTGGCCGCCGTCATGGAGAGGCTGGACATTGATCCCAATTCAGAAGAGGGTAAGCTCGAATTGGCATTGGAGGAACTGTCCAAACAGAATATTGTTGTGACGTACGAACAGCGTAAGGGGCAGCTTCATGCCAATACTAGGGATATTAACGTCAGTGGTGTTTCGGTGGCTTTTCATGGGAAGCTGTTGTTGGAGGAGACGGATTTGGTTATCAACTATGGGAATCGGTATGGGTTTATTGGACCCAACGGCAGTGGCAAGGTGAGACATTATATTCACACTTCTTACATCTCTTACTTGCAGACATGATGTATCAACTAACACCGTCTCTTATCTTGCCACACTAAAAAGTCAACAATCATGAAGGCCATCTCAGCCAGATCCATCCCCATCCCCGCCGCACTAGACATCTACTTCCTAGACTCGGAATACCCTGCCCGCGACAACATCACAGCCCTCCAGGCAGTCATGGAATCCAACGACGAAGTGGCTCTCCTCGAAGAAAAGGCCAATAAACTCAACGATGCCATGGCCGAAGCCGACGAAGAGCAACAGGCTGAGATTCAGACGAATCTTGAGGCGATTTACGATCGATTGGATCAGTTGGATGCGGCTACGGCCGAGGCTAGGGCTACGAGCATTTTGCATGGGTTGGGATTTACAACAACGATGATGGGGATGACTACGAGAGAGTTTAGTGGAGGGTGGAGGATGCGTGTTTCTCTTGCTAGGGCTTTGTTCTTGGAGCCTGAGTTTTTGTTGCTTGATGGTGAGTGTAGTGTTGTAGTTGTTGGAGGTGCAGCGCAGGCTGATGACAACTTTATATCTACACCTGTGCATTGGAAAACTCACTTCTATTTGCATTCTTGACACAAAAACAGAACCCACCAACCATCTAGACATGGATGCCGTACTCTGGTTGGAAGAGTATTTAAGTAACTGGACCAAGATTTTATTCTTCGTATGCCACTCTCAAGATTTTATGAACAATGTGTGCACCAACATCGTCAGGTTGGACATGACGTACAAAAAGCTTCGTTATTACAGTGGAAATTACGACACGTATGTGCAAACGAGGAGAGATCAGGATATGGTGCAATGGAGACAGTATGAGGCGGAACAACGTGATATCGCCGAGATCAAGGACTTTATTGCACGTTTTGGTCATGGTACTGTCAAGATGGTTCGTCAGGCTCAGTCTCGTGAGAAGCTGTTGCAGAAGAAGTTGGAGGCTGGTTTAACTCCCAAACCAGAGGAAGAGTGAGTTGAATCAAGTAAACTTTTTGATTTATCATTTGTTCTCTCTCTTTGCTGACATTGTCCTTTCTGCTTCATACCTTCAGCCCTAATTGGGATTGGAGCTTTCCGGATGCTGGACAGCTGCCTGTGCCCGTGCTTGCTATTGAAAATGTCAGCTTCAACTACCCTGGTGGAAAAGAGCTTTACTCAAATGTTGATTTTGGAGTCGATTTGCAAACTCGTGTTGCCCTTGTTGGACCGAACGGAGGTGCGTGTATCTACTTACGATACATTGTTAGAAAACAAGTTCTCTCTCATTCAATATTATCTTACTCTCGTGTTCCCATAATCAATTTTAGCCGGTAAAACTACTCTCATCAAATTGATGACTGGTGAACTGGAACCGACCAAGGGCCAAATCAAAAAGAATATGCACTTGAAGATTTCCAGATTTACACAGCACTTTGAGGAAAAGCTTGACTTGACGATGACTCCATTGGACTTCTTCAAACAAAAGCTCATGCCAGAAGAGCCTATTGAAAGGATTAGGCCCTTGCTCGGGAGATATGGGTGCACTGGTGACCAACAGTCTCAAGTCATGGGTCAACTAAGTGCAGGGCAGAAGGCTCGAATCGTCTTTGCAATCATTGCACACGAGAAACCGCACTTGCTCCTTCTTGATGAGCCCACCAACCCTCTTGATATGGAATCTATCGATGCACTTGCCAGATGTCTAAACAAGTTCAAGGGTGGGGTGTTGATGATTTCGCACGACATGAGGCTCATCTCCCAGTGTGCCCAGGAGATTTATGTATGCGATCACAAGAAGGTGACCAAGTACAGAGGAGATATTATGGACTTTAAGCTTCACACGAAGAAAGAGAATAACAAGAAGTTGGCTCAGCATATGAATGGTTAAATTCAGTTGACTTGGGAGAGCTGTACAGGGAATAAAATGAGCTTAAACTAACACAAATATGTTAATTTCCCTCGCAGCTCGTTAACCAACAGTTCTCCAATATGCATCCATGAACCAAGGAATAGTCATCATCACTATCATCATAATTATTGTTGCTGTTGCAAACCAATATAGTTGATTTCGAGAGCAACTTGCTCCGGCTTCTGGTGAACTGGCTCTTACTGGGTAATTTCAATGGCAACTTGCTCCGGCTGTTGGTGGACCAGCTCCTTCTGGGTGATTTCGATGGCGACTTCCTCTGGCTGCTGATGGACCGGCTCTTGCTGGGCCATTTTCATTTCGACAGCAACTTGCTCCGGCTCTTTCTGGACTAGCTCTTGCTGTGTGATTTTGATGGCAACTTCCTCTGGCTCTTGCTGGGTGATCACTTTCCTTGCCAGCTGTCGAAGCATGACAGAAAAAGCATCACTGGTAGTCCCATTTAAGTCATAGACGAACCTATTGCGAACCTCTTTGATCTTAGTTATCCTTTGTTCAATTTCTTCGCTAGTAATGCCTTCTAGGACAGACATAAATGACCCAGATTCCATAGCTGCTGCATTGACTTCAATGACGATGTCGCTGTAAGGAAAATCTAAGGGAGGATAAGAGTTTTCGACAGTAGCTAGTAGCGCGTGGCTTCCATCAGGATCGAATCTTGGATTTGTTGTCCAATATGATGTTTTATTGCCATCCAAATCTCTCTTAATCACTACAGGAATAGAACACTGAAGAAGAGCATCAAAAAATCTTTTTTGATAAGGAAGATCACCAGCAGAACAAACCGTGAATATTGCATCCATCAATGTTAGCTCGGAATTAGAAGGTAGGGCCCGTTTAATCGTTTTTGTACCAGTGTATGCATCAAGCTGGTCGGCGATAATCTTGCGATCAGGGCGATCCTTTGTAACATTCTGATTGAAAACAAGGAAAGATTCCCTAGCCTCGATTGGAACGCAGCCTTTCCAATTTAACGGTTGCAACTCCTTATTTAGGTTGAGAGAGGGAACTACAATGCCACCGGGATCTGGACCAAGCGTCACGAGTATTTTTCTTGAATCTGAAATGACACTCCCTCCATCATATCCATATTTGAATGCATCCTCAGTTGAAAGAAAAAGAACCTTCTTCGTCGTTACATTTGCTACGCGATCCAATGCTTGGTCTATGAGAGAGAAGTAATCCTGTTGATGAATGGGGCATCTTCGCCAGTTGAATTCTCTAGTACTTCGGCATCCCATGGTAGGTAATGCTGGAACAACGATGAGATCCGCGTCCTCAACACTTTCCACGAAATTGAGAGATGCAAGCAGTTTCTGCAAGATAACAAACTCAGAAACGTAATCAATAGCTTGCAGGTCCTGCTTTGGTTCAAGATTAGGATTGTCCATTCGCTCCGGAAGGAATAATGTATTGAAGTATCTCCAAGCTCCTTCATTAAGAAGCCGATCAACTGGTAACAAAAAGCTTTTGAACTGATGCCCAACTCTCACATCATCATTGGTTACAATCTTGTGCCGAGGATAAATGGTGGGAAATAGACTGAGCAGTTTAGGATCAATGAATTCGGCCTCGTCCATGACAAGATTGAGGTTCTTCCCTTCTGTGACGGTTGTATATACTGATTGACTGTAGTAATTCCGATTGATTGGCTTCAACCCTGGTTCATTATGGCGACTGGGGACAAATTGAATCATCCCATTCACAGCCAAATCCCAAAGGTTGGTCCAGATCTCCATTGCTCTCGCAAGTCTGTCAAAGTAAGGATGACTTTGACCGAATCTGAGCTGCCAGCTCAACGTAAGCCTTCGAAGGAGTATCGGCACCACTTGAATATTCCACCTCCGTCATGAAAAATCTGAGCACAATTTCCTGCCACCACAAGCCAAGGTACTCTTTTTTCAGATTTACGAAGGGATTACTTGCTTTTTTGTGTCTGATGTAAGGCATGCCACTTTTGACTCCGATCCCCAAGTGATCGGCTACGCTTTTGGCTGCCCATCCTGAAAACATATCGTCGTATCTTGCCCATGGCTGCCCATCTCCCATTAACCCTTGCATCATTGCTGGTCCAATCAGCTTCCTGTCAAATGCCACATTCATAGCGCAGAGGGGAAAGAATATCCCTGCAGGTACTGTCTGTACCATGTCATGCAATTTGGAAACCCTTTCTTTGACCTTCAATAACTGAGTGGGTGCGTCATAGTCGGGTTGATTCATCCAAATTCCGTGAGATACTCCAGTAGGCACGCCAGATCGCAAACTGTATGGATATCCTCTTACAAAGTCCGATCCATCCTGGTACGGGTCGTAAAGTGTGTTGTACATGTAGGGCGTAGAGGGTGTTTTGAGGTTTCGATAATGAAAAGCTAGTGGGTTGATCTTCCGGCCTTTGTCGTTAAAAGCTGGCATACAATCATCGTCAATGGTGTAAATGTAGCGTTTTTTTGATAGCAAGAATCCATAATTTCGAATGGATGCGTCGCGTTGACTGATAATCCATTGACCATCTTGGCCAAGGGCCCGCTCAATATCAACTCTCTTGTGAAGCTCATAGTCCACCCAGTCTGGCACGTTGAGGTGCACGCCTTGATCTCCATCTTGAATGATGATGATGTGAAAGCCTTGAAAGAACTCGCGCCAGTGGTTCAAAAAGTCAAGGTTCCTTATGGATGGGATAACAATATCAATTCCACTCGGCTCAGGAAGCAAAGAATCATCAGAAATCCCAGCATATGGTCCAAATGCCAGAGCTGCGGTGCATGCTCCGTTTCCAAAAGCAACATTATCCGCGTCCCAACCTCCACAAATCTGTTCTTCCATTGCATTCACCGCATGCTCGCTCCCAAAATGATCTTTTGCTTCATTGTCAATACTTTCGCCCGTGCTCAACAGCCAAGATCGGATCTTTCCTGGGATGCCGGTGCCAGTAGTTCCGGCGAGGGAGGTGGTGGGACCATTTTCTATGACATTTTTCCAGTCAAAGTCCACGGATTTGGCCACAATGTGGTTGATGTTGGGCGGTTGCTCGAGCCCCTTACATATTGACCCGGGCAAGTCAACAGCAAAGCTTGTGTCAAGGCGATCCTTGGTATATATGTTGTAACCACAAAAGTTCCACATGAAGGAGAGGCCAATTAGGGCGAAAATCAATAAGAAGACTTTATCACGGAAGCGAGTGCGGTTTGCCATTGTTGGTACGATTGTTAAAGAAGAGGTAGAAGGCTGAGCAGCAGCCTGCTTGTTCCTTGCTTGTGCTTGTGAAGACAAGTTCATAATCAAGCCATGATCAAGCGATGCTTTTATTATTAGTGGCTTGCATTCCAGCACCTCGTATGTTTTTGCTAAGCTACGGCAATGGCATCATATGAATATCCATGGTGAATGCAACTGCTGGACAATCGATCTTCTTTCGTACAGTTGAGTTGAAATGAAAATATGGTGGTTTGGCTCAGCACGCAGCACGTTGACACTACCGTTTTCGTTTGAACACAAACGTACAGTAGCATCAAGGTAATAAGAGGAAAGAGGTACCATACCATACAAATCGCCCCACAGCATCTATCCTGGCTACTGACAACTGCTGCAACTTCGAGACGCCATCCCGAAAATGAACCAGTCAATTGCCTGAACATTTTCGGATGACATAGCTGGATTACAGAATAGTACGAGCATTCAGTGTTTCATTTGTTGTACTTGACATCAAACTTAGTTCAAGTATCTAGTAGTAGCAAGTAGTACAATAGTAAATCCTTCAATGACACATTGGATCACTCCTAAGTAGCTAACGAATTTAATAACATTATGTTTTGATGTATCTGCTCCAGAAAGCATTCAAAGTAGCACCTCTAGCAACCCCAATCAAGACTAAACCCAATGTTGACCCATACTATCACCATCCTCTAAGTCTCCTTCACCTTGGGAGTAGGCATATTCGAAACCACCACATAAAAGACCGCACAAACAATATGCCCAGCAAAGTAATAATTCTTCCAATTCTCCAAAGCCCAATCCCAAGCCAACAACTGAAACGGTTGGATCATATACTGAGTCATGATTGAAGTCGAAATAATACAAACTATACCCCATGGACTCCACTTGTTTCCATTTCCGAAGCGAGGAGTAAGCTTCTTCCTTCCGATCCTTTCGCAGAATGCCATAATGGGCACTGACAAGAAGAAGAGATAATATCCGGGATAAAAGCCATGCCAGAAGGCGCTCATTCCATAGGTTGCAAAGAGAGACCCATTGGTACGAATGTAAACATATTTGGCGAGCCAGTTGGCAGTTTTCTTATTCCAGGCCGAACTCAAGGTTTTGAGGTTGGGTGCCGTCTCGAATTGGATCACATCGATATTGTTGCTGACCTGCCATCCCTTGGCTTTGCCGCTGTCATCAAAGCCCTCGAAGCCGGCATACCAGATATTGCTCGCTCCCTCGGCATTCATCCATGCAAAGTAGTATTTGAACCGGATGAAAAAGAGTGCCAGCCAGGAGTAGGCATACCGTTCATAGGCCGGTTTGGCCAACATGGCCGCAGTAATGACGACGGGAGTCGAGTTTTGAGGATCCGAAGGATCAAGGAGGGGGAACTTTCCATTCCCCACAACGAAAATTCCCAAACACAAAAGACTGGCAAGGAGCGGACGTAACGTCGGCCAGATATTGCTAGGAATGGTCCCCTTGGGCTTTCCATTCTTGTCATACAAACGTGACCCATCGCACGCATCAGCATAATACTTGTACTCGAACGCAGGTCCGGCCAATACCGAGGCAAAGCAAAAGGTGTATCCCAAGTACTCGATAATGCCAGGCAGGGAAGATAAAGCCACATCCGCACACTTTTTCGAGGCTCTATCTTCTTTGTTTTTCTTGAGCACATCTCCATCGTACAAATTGTAGGCTAGCATATAAAGCTTCATAGTCAAGACCATTTGACTTCCCGTAAAGTCCAAATCCCACCCGAGGTAATTGATATACTGGCGGTGGAGATGTCCGGCGGTGATGTAGATCATGGCGAATACCGGCACGGCAGTCTTGGCCACGTGAGCGGGAAGGATCAAGAACATGAGGTAGGCCACTAGAGAGGAGATGAGCTGGTGGATCCATTGGATACCAATCGTAAACTGAAGGAGGAAGGCGCCGAGGAGGAAGGAGAAGATGTGCTTCAGTTTGCCGTAGGGGAGGGCCAGCATGATGAGGCCTAGGGGGTAGCAGATGAGCATGCCCAGGAGGTATTCGAGAGTTTCCACATCCTGGCCAGTGGAGTCGGAGAGGGATTGGACGGCATTTTTGACAAAACCGGGTACTGCAGAGTTGTAATGTGATGATGTTATTTGTTAGTGCATATATCATATTGCAAATCACATCCAATTCTGTGGCTCACCCAAAACAACTGTAGGAGCAAAGTAGGGCTCGAACGAGTACGCCGTCTCGATCATGCTCTCGATGCCCGTACGGACAACTTCTGGTAGGACGCGCTCCATCGTGATGTGATTCTATGTTACTTCTCTTGCAATGAAACAGTGGCTATGGGTTGCATCAAGGTGGACGTGAGATTCAATCAAATAAGTGGGAGGTGGGTTGTTTGCTTTTTTGTGGAACACGCACTCACCGTGTCACCCGCAAATCATTGTTCCTCCCGCCACAATGTCGGCCACCAATTTTGTGGCAAGATTCGTCCAATCTGCGTTTACCAAACATGACAAGCAAATAATAAAGTCAAGCCAAAAGCAACCAAAAAAGCTAGTAAAAGCCAAGAAGTTCTCTCTCTCTATCCAAAGGTGGCGTACTCAAGGGGTTTGAATGCAGAGGAATTATCATCGCGCATTATTTGATTTGATGGACTTCAATCCAGAATAAAGTATTTCATCACAACAATACTCAAAGCACCTTAATAGAAACACCAAACTATGCCACTTTAAAGTCTTCACTTCAGTTTTTGTGCCCACGGCAACAAATAATTACTTGCTAAACCAACCCCCACTTCCATGAACACTCTTCTCAAACTTATCATCCGCATCCCCCAAAAGATTTAACAACAAAGAATCCGCATTCAAATACACCTTATTCCCAGAACCAGTCACAATATCAGCAATATCCTTAGCCGCATCAATTCTCCTCAACTTCATAAAACCGGGATTCTTCTTCACCGCCTGACCAATCAACTCGGCACTCTCCGCCTCACCACGAGCCTTGGTAATGATTGTTTTCTTCTCCTGCATCGCCCCCAACACAATATACTTTGCCCTCGCCGCATCCTGCTGCGCCACCTGCTTGGCCTCCACGGCCTTGGCATACTCCGGACTAAATGCCAGATGAGTGATGGCCACATCCTCCAACAGCACATTGAACAACCCGGCACGTTGCTTCAACTCATTCGAAATAGTCAACGACACCTGTTCTCGCTTCGTCAACAGTTCGTTGGCATCGTATCGCGCCACTACGGCCTTGGCACACTCATTCATAAGACTGGGGAGGATGCGCTCGTCGTAATTGGTACCCAAATGCCGGTAGATCCAAACGAGATGATTGGGATCGGGGCGGTGCAGCACACGGATACCGATGGTCACCATTTGCAAATCTTTGGATCCCGTCAAGGTCTGCAGATTCACCGGCCGGGTGCGAATGTCGTAAATGACAGGCCATTCAAACCACGGAATGTTAAAATTGAGGCCCTCGTTGTAGACTATGGGTTTCATCCCCATGATGCGGTTGAAGACCACGGCGCGATGACCGCCGTCGACGGTGTAGACGGAGTTGTAGGCTCCGTAGCCGAGGCCGCCGGCTAGCATGAGAGCTCCGGTGGCTCGGGCTGCTGCGGCGGCGGCTCCGGCTCCGCGGTTGGGGCCGCCTGAGCCGCCTTTGGGCATGTTTTGTGCCATTTTTTGGAAGGCTTCTTTGAACTTTTGGGCCATTTTATAGATTGTTGTTGTTGCGTTTAATTATATGTAGTTGGTGATGATTAAGGCGGTGGAATGGCGGCTTGGTTTTGCTCTTGTGGTTTGATTTGGTTGACAGCAGGACTGCGATGGATGGATGCGATGATGTGCGGATTGCAATCGAAGATCTTACCTTCTGGTAATTAGCATTTTTCTATTGACCTGACAGGTAGGTTCGTAACGCTTCTCAACTCTCCTTACCACCACTCTCAACCAAAATATAGTGCGACATATGAGCACGAAATAATGACAACCTGCGCCAACTGTGGCAAAGAGGAGAACGATGACATGTAATTAAAAGCGTGTGCTACATGTAGGCTCGTCAAGTATTGTGGAAGAGATTGCCAAATTGCACATCACACAAAACGCAAAGAGGCGTGCAAGGAAGAAACATGCGGCTGAGCGTGAAGAAGCTTTGTTTAAGCAGCCTCCGAGAGGTGAAGACTGCCCCATCTGTTTTGTACTGTTGCCAGAAGCATTTTCTGGTGGAGGACAAAGATACGGGAGTTGCTGTGGGAAGATGATTTGTTGCGGGTGTTTGTATGCTTATTGCGTATGCAATACAGCATAATCGTTACGACTGTCCATTATGCAGAGAACCACCTCCTAAAAATATCGCGGATACGCTCAAACGTCTCAACAAGCGGTGAGAAGTGATTGACACTCAGGCATTCAATCATACTGGAGCTTTGTACTTGCAAGGTGAGCATGGTTCGGTGCAATACAAATCAAAGGCATTGGAATATTTCATCCGTGGATCAGAGCTTGGTTCTGGTAGTGCTTCTTATGAAGTTGCTAACGCTTACCACTTCGGGCATGGAGTAGCAAAAAATGAATAGGCACTACTATGAACTGGCAGCCATGAAGGGGGATAATACATCACGGCACAATCTTGGCAGTACTGAATACAATGCTGGCAAGTTTGACACTGCATTGAAACATTGGCTGATTTCATGCGGGCGTGGGGATCATTTCTTTGGAGAAAATAAAACGGCTCTTCATGGAAGGTCTTGTCGCCAAAGAGGACTATGAAAAGGTTCTTCGATCGTACCATGAATACATCGGTCAAATCAAAAGTAATAAGAGAGATGAGGCCGCAAAGGTCATTGAAAGTTTTATATACTTACCTCTGTAGGAGAGTAACAAAAAGAAAGGAAACATAAACTGTATCTAGAGAGATGTAGGATTGTATTGTACCATTTAAGTATACTCAAGAGAATTATTTGCTTTTACTTCCTCTTCATAATATTATCACATGTCAGGGACTTGCCCCCAAAACCCTCCATCCATCAAACATCTCAACCCAAACCATTATTGATTGTATGGAGTGTCAACAGAATCACACATTGTTTCCAAATCCAATACTACTTATCTCCCACCTTTAAAAAAGGACACTAACTACTAAAACAACCCAAAGTTAAAACACCACTCCAACACCCGGAACCTCTCGATACTCTCTACTCAATATAGAAGAGAATTGAACCCAAGTATCTTTCGCCTTGAACACCTCCTCGTTCGTCAACACCTTACCAATCTTGGTCGGTACACCATCCTTTCCATACACCAATTCACCCAACAATGGTGTCTTTCCATCGAGTGCTTTACATCCAGTACCCCGAAGTAAGGCATCCAAATTATTACTGGGGACTAAAAAATGTCGAAATAGAAACATTCCCTCGTTATCCGTACAAGTGTAGCCGGTATGAACCGGGAATCGGAGATGAGGATAACGAGGAGTGAAGAATTGACATCCTTCGCTAAAGTCAAAGATACGGATTTCGGGTACAACCCCCTCGCAGAGGGTGATGTAGTTGACATCGTCACCGGCTTCTTGGGAGATGAGGATGGTAGCGTTGGTTAGTTCGAGGGCCTTGGCTAGGGCTTCTTTGGCTTTGGTGGGGTCTTGTTTGGCTAGTTCGGGGTTGGGGTCGAGGGAGTAGAGGATTAGACCGGCTTTGGAGCATGCAAATTGAAGAATGTGCTGTATTGTAATATCATGTCGTGGTGCCGTAGTTGTGGTAGATATTTGGAAAGGTTCAAAAGTTACTTGTGTGAGTTTCAGTTGGGAAGTGAACAGAAAGACTACTCCTGCATTACAATTCATACAGATATATACAAGACAAGGCACAATCTGACCCCATCTCGCTATTACATCGACATATTAATATCAACTCACCTGCTCGGCAAAATGCTCCGGCAGCCAACTCAACACCACATCCCCCGGCTGCAGCCCGGCATCTAAAAATCCGCACGCCAACGCATCCGAATAATAATTGACATGCTTCAACGTCCACTTGACGTTCTTGTGTTCGTACCGCACGATTTCCATGTGGGGATGGTCCGCGGCCAGTCGGGAGAGGGCCGAGCCGGCGTTGACGGTGGCCATGGAGCGTTGTTGATGGATGATCCTGTTGGTGATACTACTGCCGTAGTTGGGAGTGTGTGGCGATCGGGCGGGAAGAGAGGCGGTGGTGGAGGCACGAAGGCCGAGGGTGGAGACGGATCGGAGCTGTGTGGCGGTGGCTGCCTTGGAGGCGGCCGATCGGAGGGCCAGCTTTTGGAGGAGCATCGTGGCGGAGGCGGAGGCCATGGTTAAAGGTGTGGAGAGTGGAGAAGGTGAAGGAGGGTAAAAAAGGGGCCTAAAAGTGTCCTGTGTGGGCAGTTGCCGCATCCAAAAATGACGCCAAACTTTGCCAAAGCATCCAGCCCATCTCTCGGCGCTCAACAAAAAACCAACCCCAACAACAACATAACAGTAGGGCACACAGCACTCTCTTTACATCATTCTTCTGAAATTAGATCCGAATAATGGTGTCAGGGCCAAAATTGGACTTTGTCGGTGCATCAGAGGTGCGTTGAAGACTTAGATGTTGGGGCATTTCTTGGAATTATTCGTATGCACCGTTAAATGAACTGAAATCGATTGAAATATAGTGTTGAGCACAATAACACGCAAACCGTAGTAGTCGTTGCACATACTCCTTGCAGAATCATGTTATCATGTTCAAGCTCTGTAAAGATTACAAGCTTTCGGCTCTTGTGCATGTATATTGCAATCTCTTCCTTGCCCTGCAACTGTTGTCTCCACTGACGAATCCAAAAAGGAAACAAATCAGCTTGAATGACTACTTTATAGTCCTGAAGACGCAACTTTTCAGCTAGATAGTATCCGAGGAGACACATCAGCGCGTTTATTATGTTTTGAAACCTGTACTATCTCATACAAGAGTATCTCACTTTTGCTCATTTACACTCGTTACACCATAATTGCAGACAATCATTACTGTCTCATTCACTCCTCTCGCTTCACATGATAATTACTTATTAGAGTGGAAAGAATACCCCCAAGTAAGAAGTGTTCATATTGTCTAATGTCAGCAATTCATGATGAATCTGAGTTTCGATTCCAATTACTTACTCATCTCTATCACCGCATCTTTTTCGGTAGAAATGGGATACCGACGGACAACACAAATCAATCAACGCAAAAGAAACACCAACTCGGAACGGAAACAACAAACTACAAACCAACATTGAAGGATTGAACCCTGGTACAACCTATACTTTGCGATTGAAGGTTATGGTACCTGGGAGCAATGGTGAGGATTCGGCTGCTACTGCTGCTGCGGGGAGACCTAGTCCTGAGTTGATTATTGATACTGAGGCTGTTAGTTGTACGCCTAAGCCTTCGCAGTGTTTGATACTATAACGTTGTTGGATAGTTGGGTGTGGAATGGCTCAAACTTAATGAGAGAATAAGAACTGATTATAACTTTTTGGCTGACAGTGAAAGCAATGTTATGTGTGCAATGTGTGTTCAAAGCGTATCGTACCGATGAATGAATTAGAGCTAAGAGCTTAGAAGCGCTGTAAGATTCGTCTCATTGTTTTGGTTGACCCCGCCCCCACCTGGCTAAAACACCTAAGCAGTCGAGGATTTTGCAATCGAAGTGACCGCAGTGGATCTAGGCACCTCAGCTTGGTTGAACTGATGCTTCTGCTCAAAGCACACGCACAGAAGAAGCATGGAAATTCCCAGCAAGAACAAGAACCAGCAAAATACCATGACGAGGATAAATGACTCTCCTTCGGCCATGTACTTATTCGCCATGTCTGCAATTTTGTCAATTTCGTCAATCTTCATGTGAACGGTGGATGCCTCTGACCAATACTGGGGGACGATCTTTCCGCCGACAACTTCGGGAGAGAGAACATTGGCCGCGGAGCATGCATACGAGGGAACATTTCTGTTGAGAGTTTCGAGATCAGTCTTGAGAGTGGCAGCGTAGGCGTTAAAGATGTCGGCTCCGGATGTGGCCTTGTAGCAGCTGTGTTCGCCCTTGGACTTGAGACCGCGCTTGCATTTGTCATTGATTGCAGGATCGCATTCCCAAACGGAGTAACTGGTACCGAACCTCATGCGTTCGCGAGCACCCAAGCCGGTGGCAACTTCAATATCAATGTGAGAATGGAGTGCATCAGTTTGAGAATCAACGTAGGCTTTGTCCACTAGCTGATAGTTGGCGGAGGAGCCATTGAAGTTTCCAGGATTGGCGTTGGTGGTAGGACGGTAGATCTTGAGCCCATTGCCATTATCCTTGTCAACGTGAGTGTTATCTTGTTGGGTGTACAAAGTTTCATCTCCATTGTAATACAAGGGGTGGTGAATGTACTCGGGCCGTCCAGTGACGGATGGACCCTTGACGTGGCCAACAGGTTGCAACCCATCGAAAGGCATTCCAGCACCGTCGGCAACATCCTCGTTGAAAACGAAGGAGGTGACGTTGGGTCTCAACCTAGCACTGACAATGCAAGTATCGGTACCGCAAACTTTGTTGCGGAGGAAGCCAGTGCGGAATCCTTCAAAGACAAAGTCGATCGGCTTCTTGGCAGCGGCGATGTACACGGGATGTGCACCAACAGGGACGCCGTCAGTAACTTGCGAAGTTCCAACCTTGGTAAAGAGACCCTTGGGCTTGAAGTACTTTCCAGACGAACCAGAAACCATGGATAGGTAGGGAGCAGATGCACCGCTGGTTACATCATCTTGGCGCATACGATCATTTCCAGTGTGATAGTAAGTGACGTGAGAATCGCTTCCTTCAAAGGATTCAAAACTACCAAACAAAGAGTGCTCGGCAATGCCATCTCCTTCGGCAGGGCACATGAAGGTGGATGATACCTTGGACTCTTGCCTATCAATCCAGGATTCGATAGCTGATCCGAGATCGATGGCGTTTGCAGTGGACGTGTCCATTCCTGCATAGTTGGGGTCCACGACACCGGCAACCTCGTACAAACATCCAGAGCCGGCAAGGTCTTCGCCATTGAGCATACCAGAAGACAAGCAACAGCCTTGAGTCGACCATTCGTTGCTACCATTAGCACAGCCACAGACCTCGTGCAAGGCGTCATTGGGATTCAAGGTAAGAGCGGCGTTGATGTCTGTGCACTTAGCTACAGTCTCAAAGGTTGTAGTGTAGGGCTTGCAATCGATTCCACCGAGCTTGATTTTGTCCGCGTCGCTAAACTCGTGACGGCCGGGGGCATATCCAGTGCATCCAGCGGCGTCGGTACACGTTGAGAAGCAAACCTTGCCGACGTGGCTCGTGTAGCCAGCAACATTTCCGAGCTTGAAGCTGAGTTCATTGTCCATGGCACCAGTCAACATGAGCTTGGAAACTTCAGCCTTGGTAGAGGAAAGTGGCGCGGCTTCACGAGCCTGGGGCAACTGGGCTTGGTAGCTAATTCTGCCGAGGAAGGCAGATGGGTAACCGAACATCAAGTCGTTGACAGTGTGGCTTTGGATCAAGGCGGTGTGGATCTCGGTCTGTCCATACATGGTAGAGGCAAAGTTATCACCCGAGCCGTCGTACTTTTTCTCTCCAGCCGACTTGATGGACACACCGCCATCATAGGATGCCAAGAGACTCAAGGTGGAAATCACTGGGCCTTCGTCGTCAAACAAGCTGTTGCAGTTGATGAACGGAGGAGGAGATCCATCATTGCTGCGCGAAGTCTCCAATGCGTACTCATCGTCAAGCATGCAGCAAGCACAGTTGGCAGATATATCTCCAAACTCATCACCGTTGCACTGATCCTTCCCAGCCACTCCAATGTTGTCAATCTGGGCCGATGTGCAGTACAGCGAAAGCATCATGTTGACTTCATCGTTCATTGCTCCCAAGAATGAAATGTAATCGGGAGAGAAGTTGGTCACGGAGTCGTTCATGGATAGGTGATCAGCAAGAGCCTTCTTCACGGTGGGCAGAGTGATTTTGCTATCAGAAGAAGTCGTCACGGAAAGATCAGCATTGCGTTTCAAGGAGGAAGTGGCTGTTACGTCTCTGTCCAATACGAGATACGCATTGGCAGTGCTGTACTTGAGTGAGCCCTTCGAGTCAGGATCACTGGCATCAGTCAATCGACTAGGAGCCTGAGCGACATCATACGCGACAGAGTATTTTTGCAGCTTGTAAGGTCCTTGCTCAATGACATTCGCGTCGCTTCCCTTGAGATATTCTGTCGGGTTGTGGATATTGTAGAAGTTGTATTCTAAATCAGTCACTGCCTTCTTTGCGAGATTCACGTTGGTGAGCTTTCCGAAAGTCTCACTCTCTCCCGAACAGGTCTAAGATGATGATCATTTGTAAAGAGGTGCGCTTTAAGAGAGAGAGCGAATACTTCCAAGTCATTGTATAACCATACTCACATTGTACAGCGACCCTCGGCCTTCACCCTTGAGAACTCTGTTCTTTGCTATAGCCCCGGCCACGGGCACGTTATAGTATACTCTGTCATAAATCACATACGTCCCGGCCAGGACAACGAGACCTCCGGCCTGTTCATGTAGAGCAAAAGAGTGCGATTGGATGTGTGGGGAAAAGACAAAGGTGGATCTGCCAATGAAGCCCACTTACCCGTATGATGTTGCTGTTGACCATCTTCTCTGTCTTTTCTTCGGCTCTCCTCTTCTCTTCTAACAGACGATTTTCCTCTTCACTCTTTTGCTCCTCGGCTCTGACTTCGTCTTTGTTTGAAAAATCAAAAGATTCAAACCTTCACTTGAACTTCAAAAATAAAATCTTCGTTGAACTGCGACTGCAGTTTCCAGCCTATTTTAAATAGCAAACTTTGTGGGCCTCTTGTCGCGCAGGACTCCCCTACTGTCGCTAACACTTTGTTTCTCACTTCATTGTACAATAAGTAGCTTTTAAAGTCAAGCATTTTCATTTGGACGTCTTTGAAGCATCTTACACTTCTTCTCATGCCTAGCAAAATGCTCCCTCATACATGCTTCGTTGCAATACCACACTAGTTCACAATCAGACAACCAAAGTTGCATCGTCCCTTTTTACACTGTGCGCATATTCGGTCGAAGGGATTTTCCTTTGCATAACGTCTCGCCACATCAGGATCTTGATATACCATTCATCAGTTGGCATATCCCACATGCCGAGGTAGCTTGCACACTTTCCGCACATCTTTTTGCCATTCCAAGGCAACGGCCGCACGCCCGTCAAGAGAGGAAATGTAAAGTATCTAACTTGAGATTTGCTTATGCATCTTGTACATGAGTACACAGTTCGATTATTTGCTCTGTCCTCAGCGAGCTGGGCTTGACGCTTCGTGCACTCAGGTCGATGCGCTTCAAGATGTGCCACTTGACATTGGCGATTGCAGTAGAGCGCCGATTGACAGGCATGCAGTGCGCGAGCTCGTCGCTCTTCTTTCCACAAGCGTTGCATCTGCCGAAAAACATGCTGAGGGGTGAGGGTGTGGTCAAGTGTGGTGATGGCTGAGAAGCGAGAATATAGAGAGGGAAATTTTCCATGGTTCCCGCGATTTACGATTTCCGCTACCAAACACCTACCCCAGCACCAACACCGCCGCCAAAACTAACAACACCGAAATTACCTAGATGCTTAAAGATCTAAGGCTGTCATTTTGTCTTTTTTTACCTAGTTCCTAAGGAGGCCCAGTCCCGTGAACCTTAAGTTAGGGAAA
>JALLPI010000391.1:0-22395 GCA_036939935.1 Cyclotella atomus | reverse complement strand
GCCAGAGCAGACTGTGGCAGAGCTTTGTGCAACAGGATTTGACTGGCAAGCTGGTAACCGTCCTAGTCCTGTATGTACTGATTCACTCAAGGAACCAGGATCGTTGTTGAAGGCCCTGTCTGTTGATGATGCGCCCATTGACAGAGTAATCAAGCAGAGGATTGAGGAATTAGAGGACTCTGAAATGAAGTTGGAGATTGCTGAAAAGGATAACAAGGCATTGAAGCGCAAGGTGTCTGAACTAGAGGGCCAGATAGTGGTCATGCGCATGATGAAGAAGAGCAGGAATTCCAAGGATGTCACTCCTGAGCAGCGTCAGATGATCAGCGATGTATCTGCTGAGATCAGGAAGAGGTTTGTGCGTCAAGTCAAGTTTCCGAGGAAGGAAGGTTGGCAGTATTGGAGTGATGACCCCAAGAGTGCCTCAGGGATGATTGCTGATCGAATCAACTGGCCAGCAGGTTGCACCAAGGAAAACAAGGCGGCTATCTGGAACACATTGATTGCAAAAGCTATTCCAAGGATAGTTACTACTGCAAGGAACAAGATCACTCAAGAGATCAGAGAGAAGTTCTGGGGTAGGTATATGTGCTACACCATGCATTGATACATTCATGTTGTATTCTGACTGCCTGCGTTGTTCCACAGTGGATTATGGTGGTACCCAAGTCGTTGCCGGGGACACCATTCAGGAAGTCATTCACCAATGTACACCAAGGGAGACTATAAGGGATTTCGCCACCAGCAGCAGCAGCAGCAGCACCAAGCAAGAGATGATGAATTTCTTTGCACGTTATGCCATCTGTGCACTACCCAAGGAGGAGACGAGAAGGATCCTCAATGCATATGCTGCAAAGAGGTGGGATGAAACAAGGAGTCTGCCAGACACTATTGAGAATCGGGATGCTGAGTACTATTATGCATGTATCCTAGATCTTTTGACTGCATCTGACATTGCCTTCGTCTTGTGGCAGTATGTTAACAGCTATGATGACTGGTGTAACAAGCTCAGTCTCTTGAAGGAAGGAAAGAGTGTAAACATGAACAAGAGTGAGGCTGAATGGACCTCTGACCACAGGAAGGCACCCATGGAATCCAGGGCTGATACTGATGAAGGTGTTCGCTTCTACAATTCCTGTTTGGATTGGGCAAGAGGACTCAAGAAGTTGGCCAAGGTGGTGAATGGTGGCGCAACCGATGACTACAACAAGATGCGGATGGAACTGAACAAGAGGTGTGTGGTGTCGGGAATCATCAAGGATCCTTCTGTTCAAAAGAATAGGGGTGCAATGGCTGCTCGCACCAAGAGGATAGAGTGTGTGGATGCGGGTGGTTTTCAGTTGGAGGATGTGGATGAGATTCCAATCGACATTAATAATGTAGCTGCTGTTTGAGATGTAGATTTGTAGTGCAGAAACATTAACAAATAGTCGATGTTGGATGCTAATAATCTATGGTTAATACATGTTAATGATTTGCAAATAATGCTGATAATCGGAGGCGAATACATATGAGTGATTTGCAATTAATGAATGTACGATGCATATGAGTTGGCTACAATTAAGGGGTGACGAGGTATTCATGTGAGGGTGAGGTAGCGACATTGACTGTTTACAAAAACCATTGCCGCTTTTGTGATGTGCAGGTTTGCCGATATTATGGTGTGTCGGGTACATCCGCGATGATGGTGTGGTGTAGTTGTTGTGTGCGCGACGTTAGTGTGTCGGACATTGAAAAGCGATGTAATTTCGCATCGGAAAAGCGGCAATGGTTTTTATGACATCGATGTCTTAAGATACACGTGTATTTTTAGTTACTCAGATGAACAATATAAAAATAAACGTGTTTATGGATGTGGAGTGTTGGGGAGAGCTGCATTGGAGCAACTGATGCATTGCCCTTCTTGTGCCGTCGATAGATCCATCGATCGTTTCAATTAAAAAGTTCGTCGTTCAACCTTGCGCCCGTTTTAGATATGACACGCGTAAGTATGTAAATAATAAAAGCACGAAAGGTAGGGTTTTGGGGTCCAGACCGACTTAGCTGGAAAGCTGTTAACTCTTTCCAGCAATGCCTGTATTATTTAAGCTTGAGAAGTTAGAGTAAAACAAACCTTCTGTCAGTATCTGACTGGCACAAACGGAATGAGTATAATTCTACACCAGGATACCTCTTTTCTAGTTCTAATTGACCAATTTAGTTTTTTGAATGTAGCTCTCTTATTTGAGAGAGGTATCCTCTGCGCAATGTCACACCCCAAATCTGAAGGCCTATGGTTTGTATTTAGCTGTCTTTAATCTCTATGTTCAATGCTGATGCTGATACATACCAAGTTTAATTAATACCATTTTGGTTAATGACGGTGGTTGTCTCGAAATTTTTCGAAACAGTGGTAGTGGAAATACCTAGAGTTAGAAAATACACAAACACTATCGATAATTTTACAGCTACAGTTGAGTGCAGGATGGCTAGAGAGATATGACTCATTTTAATTCCTACATAGAGAACTTATTCAACTATAAACACAAACACAATAATCATTTTTGCTTGTTGCAACTTTGGATGTAGATTTTGGCTGCCGCACAGAATAGGCTGCCTTAATCATGTCTAATCATGTCTGAACTAGTATGGTAACGTGTCCAAGCTTGAGCGGTAGGGTAATAGTAATAGGAATTTCACTAGTTGTGAAACCACATGCCGGAGGTGAGATGAGAGACCAGAGATGGCATGTAGTTCAAGTACTGAAGTACTGGACTTTGGTTTGTATGCCTCATGTCCACACACCACGAGAAGGATATGACTCAAACTAAAAGAAACCTACTAGACCAATGGCAAGGAGAGGAGAGATGTATGTGGGGCTGCAACACTATAGGTTAAAGCTCATATTCTTTCACCCCAAACCCCATCTCAAAACAGTTATTGCCAAGCAATACTTGCTATATGCCAATTACTTTCATTTACCCAGCCCACATTTTTTTGTTCACATGCTTAGCTTCGTACCTGCCTGAGTTGAGAACTGAGTTTTTAACACCAACAGCTACTGCTTGGTTCAGTCTTCAAGACATTTTCATTGACATTAACTCAAGTAGAAAATCGTTATCAGATGCTCTGTGACGTCGCTACTTTCGCTGTCTGATTACTAGGAGTGCCCACAAACGGAGGTATTGCCAAGAGTACACTAGAATCAAATGATTTCATCCTTTGTTCAACTATAGCAGAGGGTACTTTGTGGTGATCTCTCCTAATACCCCAAACTAAATTTGCTTTGTAGAAAAGATTCACATCATTGCGTCGCTGCCACCCTGATGTTTGGCTGGAGCTTACTGAAATATACATTTCGTGCGCATTACTGGCAAATTTGTGCTCTTTTGGTGCAACATGTTCAGTCTCTAACATCATTCCATCATCCGAGTTGGAAGTGTTGGGTGGACCAGTCGTCAAAATTGGGTCTGCTGTTACCATATCAGGCTGATGTATATCTTCGATTGCTACTAAAAGATTTGTGCCAGTTTCGGATGAAGGTACAGTTTTTTCAGACAAAAGGGAAGCATCGGGTATATTCATAATAGAACTACTGTTCTGGTCGGTGTTGTGCTCCTTCGTGTCATTGCTGCCAACAAAACAAAATAATGGGTAAAGAACTTTCGGGACCGTCTCGCAAGAGAGTGAGATGTCCAATACTCTAAGCAAAGCTATACCCTCTATAAGGGCAACAATGACTAGAGCTGCCACCATGCGTCGCATCTGTCGGTGGCTTCTTTCATTCTCACAGGTCTCAAGGTTCACTCGTGTAAGATCTTTTGTGCATGTCACAGTTGTTGCACCCCTGATAAAGTAATACTCTTCAAGAGTCTTTACACGGTTTCTCCGCTTGTCGTATTTCAACGCTTGGAGAAACATCAAGAGATGAGTTTCGAGAGGCTATACTTCTAGATCATATATCATCATGTTTGCAACTTACAAGTTTTGGCAAGGGCATTCCGGAATTCAAGAGCAAAGTGAATTCGCCTTTGATACTCAGACAGAGTATGATTCTTGGCGTATCCTGAAAGAAGATAAAATTATAGATTGAGGTGTGAGTCAAGTTATGGTTTTCCTTTGGAATGATGGCTCACCTTTGAGAGTATTGATGTTGATAAAGACACTGTTTAGGAAGCCGCGCTCAATGTGAGATAGTATGCCTTGCTGTTTGGGATATGTTACGTCTAGTGCGTTTCTCAGCCAGTACTGTGCCCAGTTCGATGTGCCATGAAGTCGGACGTGCATGCCCACATGCATGTATGGCCTACCAATCTTGAACTTATCAACACACGTGAATGGGATCAGTGGAACGATGTCTTGAGTATTGGAGAACCTAGCTAGACGAATCTAGAGCAGTTAGGTTTCAGGCAAGGTGAGTTAGATGATCTCACACCGATTTCAACACATGTACTACTGTAGAACTGACCTTCCCTATTTGTTCAAGGTGCTGATAGGCGTAGAGGAATCTGAGCCAATCGAGATTGTTGAAAGTCGGTCACAAGGTAAGATATTGATCAGATAAGAAGAGCGTCGAGATACGATGATAACACACTTGCCTTTGACAACCAACACGCGGGGCTGCATATGTAAACACTCTTATGGTCTTCAAGTTCTCAAACATGCTCGAAGTAGCAGCATAAAAGGAAAGCAGTGTTGCCAGGGCACCGCCAAGTGAGTGACCTGTTATACTAAGCTCGTAGTCGCCATCAGGTGCAAGTGCTCGGCCAATTTCATCAATCATCAAAAAGATCTCTTCGATTTTCGTGTTGCTGTCGTCTTTTCGTTGGCGTGAGAGATAAAGAGAGAATCCTGTGTGTAAACCAAAAAAATCAGATCTGCCGCAGTAGTCTTCTGCTATCGGATTGATGTGCTCTGCCATGGAAAATTTCATGTTCATCAACCAGTTATGCGAGTTCACTGTGCCTCTGAAAACAACTGAGACTCGTTTCTGCTTTCTGTTGCAACATATGCAATAAACAACATCATTTGGATGTCGGTCCCCAAACCAGACCACTTCAATGCCCGACTCGATAAGATTGCTCATTAGACTTCCCGGTCTAAAGAAACGTGGTTGTTCAAGGGCATCGTCTATGATTTTCTTGATTTCGTCGTTACTAACCAATGTGTGGTGTCGTTTATCTTTTGCGGCACTTTGATCGTCATTTGTTGAGTCTACCCCTAAGCTATTCATAATTTGGGTCTTGGCAGAAGATACCCACATCATCGATTTACTTAGAGCAGCTCGACTGTTGCGTGCGGCAAGACTGGATGTTGTTTTTGTTCGCTTCTTATTAAAATCAGGATCACTTTGAAGTTTGCTTTTGTCAAACGCAATGTTCATGTGACTTGATGATTTCTTAAGGCGGATTGTAATCCTAACAGTTGATATGGCTCGTTTCCATCGTGTTCTGGCCACTTTTTGCCTAAGTTCTTTGATGGTACTCTCGGTGGCCATGTCTAGCTGTGTACAACGAGAATCACTGACCCATTTCTTGAATTCTTTCAGCACACTATAAGACGAAAGGTTATATGTATACGATGTGAAATGAGTACATATATTTGGCAATCGGGAACTTTACATTTGTTTAGACTTACCTCGTGTCACTCACGGTTTCAAAGGCATCCTTCTTTTCTAACTCATCAAGCACAACTCGAATGATATAACCTGCAGACTTAGTCTTTGCCAAGATCCCATCTATACTATCAAGTTCTGAGTGAAATGAATTGACATCCACTTCGTCAAATGAGATGTCCTATTACAATGTGTTGGAATGGGAACGTGAGTTGAAATGCACACTGTTACATGCCCTTCTGCGACCAGCTGTACAACTTACCGTGTGACCCAGCATGGCAGTTTCTCTTAGCAAAGCGTACATGTAAACTAGCATGGACATTGCAAGATAATACTCTCCTTCACTCAAAATGTTTCCGTTCCAGCTAGTCTCGTCACCTTCGTCGTCCGTGCTTTCGTCATCGCTCTCCATAGCATCATCCTCCTTGTCATCTACATCGATTGGTCCCCAGCCCAAAAACGCAGCCAAGCTTGACTTCCTTCTCGAGTTGTGGGTGGATTTTGAATCTCGATTTGCTCGTTGTTCATCATCATCATCTACAGGAGGGCACATTCCAAAAAAGTTCATAATGCTGCCCGTCCGCTTCATGGTCGGCCTAGACTGCAAAGATTGGGCATTCGATTCATTGCTTGCGTCAGAATTGCGATGAGTCTTTCCTAAAAGTCCTCGAAGAGATTTGTTGAAGTTTGAGAAGACAGTGGAGTCATCATCTACATCAACTCGTTGCATTGGACAAGTGCTTTTGCGGGGCATTGCTCGTGTTGGTAGCTGTCCATTAGTTCGTCCGCTAGATATAGAATTTCGATTGATGCTCCAGCGGACATTATTTGATACATCTGCTGTAGAACATGACTCTCCAGGTTCAGTAGAATCGTCATATTTTGCCACACGTTCAGCTTCTATACTATTGCCTTGCAAAGACTGCTCATTTCTTTCGTCAATGTTGACCTCGTTGATCTTGATGGGAAGACTATTTCTTAGACCATCAGCTCCGCCAGGTGTCTTATCTTCTGGTTTTGCTGGCTGACCACCACTAAGCGCCCTTTTGAACTTCTTAGTCGATTGTCTCTTGATTAATCTCTCTTGCCTTATGCGCTCCCACTTTTGGTCATCTAGCTTTTGATACGAGTCATCACTTTCACGTTCATCTGTTGTTGAAGTATTTGCTGCAGCAGCGGCAGCAGCATTATGCTGATTCTTTTGCTCTGAATCTCGATCTCTCTTCAGAAGATTTCTAAGCTGCAATTCGGTATCCTTACTCATGATTCCTCTGTTCATTTTCCTCGCACCCTCATCTTTTGGCAATCCAAGCAAACCACAAACTTTGTCAGATGCTTTTTGCTCCTTCAATTCAAGTGCACGTCTTCTTCGCTCAGTTGGGGAGACATATTCTTCCGTTTTTGGCGGATTTTGGTGTGCTGTTGGAGACTTGGCGTCTTCGTCGCTAGAAGATATGCTATTGTAGTCATAATCCGGTGCATCACTAATATGAGTCACGTGGTCCGTACTTTTGATTGATCGTAAAAAGAAATCTGACGATTCTTCATCAACTGGACTGTTGCCTTGTGACTGTAGGCTGGAACTTCGAGAATGAGGTGGATTTTGTATTACCCTTGCCTCTGGATTTGGTAACGGTAGAAAGCTACCAGTTGATTTTTGTTTTGGCCTGGGGCTCTTTTTGTGCTCACCCGATATTTGAGAGATATCTAATTCATTCACTGGAGACTTTCTACCGCCAGCCAGTGGCATGATGTCTATCCTGACAACATTTTCTTCAGTCCCATTTGTAAGATCGTTGGCTGCATTGCGTTTTTTATCCAGGGACAAAATGCCATTGATATATTCATATCTGCTATCTGAATCTTTAGATACGGCACCATCATCACCATCCCTATTACTATCCCCAAGCTCACTGATAACACTCCCCTCATCCTGTTCAGACATTTTTGAGAATGTAACAGTCTCTTCCAGGTTGATTTGATTTAACGAATCGTTGAATGCATTATCCTCTGCTATACTTTCTATCTTCAGTAGAGACACAAGAGAAACTTGAGAGAGAGTTCTTTGCTTCTTGCAGAAAGATTTTGAACGAGTTGATCTGTCTAGATCATTCATGTCTGCAAGATCGTGTAGAGTGTCTATGGAGGAAGGGTATTTATCTGAAACTGGTGATGGAACCTGGGGCAGATCTGATGCCGTGGTCATTACATTTCCATTGCTCATTTTTGGAGTATCATCCCCACCATCTTCTTCGTTGGGGCGTGAAATGTCGTCTTCGTTAGGGCTTGGGTGACTAGAGGAATGTAATGAATCCTGAGATCCAAAGTTTACTTTCTCCATTTTCTCCACGGCCTGCCCGTTTCTAAGCACATTGTCTAATTCGGATCTGCATTCGTATTCAGAAGAGCTGCTTGAAGAATCTAAAGATGATTCACGCGTCATAAAGTTATCGTTAACCGTGAGCAACTTTAAGAACTCCTTCTCTGCATCAATTTCACCTATATGATCATTTTCATCCATACACAATGCTCCAGCACTGCCACTGCCTGTACGCTGTGATTCATCCATAGTCAGCGCATTTTCATCAAACACAAAGCTTCGTCGCATAAAGCCCAAATCATTGGAGGCCGATAAAGATGCATTAATAGTAGTAGGGATGGGATTCGACAATCTGGGATCGGACCTACTTTGACAAATAATATTCGGTCGAAAGGCTAATTGATCATCGGGCTCAGCATCCAAGTGGCCACGATCAAAGCTGTCTTGACGCTCCAGGAAGCGGGGGTCGTTTTCATCCCAATCATTCAGACTTCGACATAATTGTATTTGGTTTTGCATATATGATGATGCAATGCCCACGCCGGAGGAGTTGCTGGAGCGAACTGGCCTTACGGAAGCATCTAATGCATCGTTGGTTTCTGTAGCATCTCTGCGGTCACGACGAGCGTCTTTGAGCGGTTGCCTGAATGCACCTTCCATCGCTTCGTTCATCTCAATCTCATGTTTGTTACACCACTATGTTTTGTTTTGTGTGTTGCGTGTTGGTGGTTGGTGGAGGAGCGAGGAGCGAGGAGGAGGGCTTGTGAAAGGCGAGAAGGGAGAAGGCGTCCGGTGACCATAAACAATCGACGTGTTTTGTGGAAGTTTAAGTGAAAAACACGTTGCAGCTCTGTTGGACACGTTGCGGACACAGTTGGACAACGTGTTCGTTGGAGTGGAGCGCCCTCTCTCAGATAGAGACCATACGATAGTCAATTTGTGTGGGTCATCTTGTGCACCCTGCACCCTGGCTGGGTCAGGTTCAGCATGAGCATCGAGAGGGGTTCATTCTGCCTTTCTGCAGCGAACCTGATCAATATTATATTGTTTATTAATTTGGCATTTGATATCTGATCTACTTCACCTAGTTAATACTCTCAAGGCATCTCCAGTACAATAGTGAAAATACCATGAAAATACGCTCCAGCTAATGCATGAATCCTCCCACATTTCGAAAGTAATTCGCTGACGCAGCTGTTTGTCTATCACCTCCTGATACTCTTGGACTTGATTGAGAACTTTGTACATTTGGAACAGTGACTGATGCTTCTTGTGCTGCACACTTTTCTTCTTCGCTAAAACCGCTTAATGTTCGAAAGTAGGATGGAAGATAGTCCTTGGCACTTTGTTCCTTAGGTCGTTTAATAGTAGAGGTGTCAAGCTGCGATTGTTGATGTGTGGTATCGAGATCTGTTTGGTTGATTATTGGTGCTGCTTCCAAGGAATCTTTTGTGGGTGGTACGATTTGGCCTATGGGCAGTGATACCTTATGAGCAGCTGACTCTTTGGCGTCAGGCAAGCCATTTGCACCATTCACAACAGATTGCTCCTGTTCATAATTCATTGCCACTTTGGATTGAGGCAGATGAGTGTTCGCTGCTTCTGATTTGACTTCGACTGAAAGCAGCTCTTCTACCATCTTTTCTTCCGAAGCAGTTGAGGTTGATGAAGCAACCTGACCAATGAAGGATTCTCCATTGACGCCATTCTCAGCAACTGTATCATTCACTTCAATTGAAGGCTCCTTCATCACTTTTTGGTCCAAAGCGGTTGATAAAACAACGTTGTCACCAACAGAATCACCATTGACGACATTCACATCAACCTTCTCCGGAACTTCCGACACAATCACAGCAGTACTAATCGCTTCCTCGACACTCTCCATCATCTTCATAGTCGACCCAAGACTCTTCTTCCCATCATTACCAACCACCTCCAAAACATCTCCATCAAACTCAGGCACAAACGCCGCCCTCGTGTCAAACCTTATATCCTGACCCCAAGGTTGATTCGCTACCAGCCACTTGATTTGCAATAAATAACTGGCGGCACTGCTTCGTTTGATTTGATACACTCCATCGAATGGATCATTCATATCGTTACTGAAGTTAAAAAAGAGGACGTAGATTGCCGTCAGGCCGGCAAAGACCATCCGCGCTTCTAGTGGCGGAGCTTGGTTTGGTTGAATGCTGACTGTTGCTGCGGTGAAGCCAATGAGTGAGAGTGCTGTGAGCAGTGTGAGCACTAGAAAGTGTGTCTATATGAATGATTCAAAAAGCAGTGGGTTAGAACAACAATCATCAATCACTTGTCATGTAATGTGCAAAACACACGATATCGTACCGGAGGCAAAGCAGAAGCCTCATCACTCAACCTCCTAGCCCTAGCCTCCATCAACACCGGTATCTCACCCCTCAACCCATCAATCAGCGCCTCCTCCCAGGGAGTAAACGAACTCTTACTCCGCTGATATCGATCCACCAAACTCATCAACCTGGCATACGGATCGGATCTCATAATATTCAGCATTTCCGCCCCTCGACTCCGATACACTATGATCCGGACTTGATCGGCAATAATTTGTGTTGCCTCCCTTGCTATCTTTTCTTCGTCTCTAAAGAGACTCAATATGTTCTGAGCCGCGAGACTCAACAACGAGGCTTCTACCGAGGCATTTTCTTGGACTTTACCCTGTCGTTCGTACAATATATCCAAGGTCAATGCTACGAATGTACCGTATAGAATACCAATCCCCGGAGTGAATTGCTCGTTGATAATGTCGAATTCTTCGGGGTCAATCTTCACTAGGGTATTCAACACATTGCACAGAACGGGAAAGGCCATGAAGGCGGAGACAAAGACGAATACGCGGAAGTAACTCCGGCTCCATAGGACCTTGATCCATTGTGGTTGTTTCTGATTCAAATCAGATAGATTGGGAGCCACATTGACGTGATCTTTATCGAGCAATACTCTATCGGAATAGGATCGATTGTCACTCAATATCTTGAACTTATTCTCGTAATCGCCCGATTTGTCCTTTTGCCGTTTCATTACGGCAGATAGAGCTTGGAGCGGTGAGTTGGTGGCGGATAGTTCACGACGAAAGAGGTCGAGTGGGGAGAGGGATGCTTCGGCTATTTCGGCGTTGATGTCGTCGTCTATGGATGGGAGTAGGCCTTTGAGGAGAGGGAGGGCCGTGCTGCTGCCGTATCTTGTGAGAGGAAATGAGTGGCGAGCCATTGGTGGTGGCTGCTGGAAGGCTTGTATGGGCGATATGAAGGTGAGGATTGCAATGGCAGGGCGTTTCATTGTCGATGTGTTCTTATTCTGTTTGCTTTGCTTTAGAGTACTGCAGAAGGTGTTCATGGTTCATGGAAATTGAAAATGGCAGCGGCTCCTTCTTTAGGCCCAGTCTAGCTCAGAGAGAGTCTGTGAGAAGTCAGGAGAAGGAATAAGTTTATCACGCGAAGGGACATACTTATACAACTGGTTAATGCTAATTACTCAATATCGCCTTGGGCCAATTCGACAAAATTACTTACTTGACATCACTTCAGAAGACCAAGATCAAAGTGTTGATCCTTTCAGACTTTTGATTAGTGACGTGGCCCGTTAGAGACACTCACTGAGAAGTGTTTTCTTGAGGTTAAGCCTTACTTGCGATTTGCAAATCCACATCCTACGTCGTCCGAATCAAACATCCAACTCCACAACCACACCAACAGCCCCCAGAAGTGAGAAGGAAGTTAGAGATTCGAACTCTCTCCCTTGCTCTCTCCGAACATTACATCCAGCTGCTGATGATGCGATGCGTCTGATTTCCTGAAATCGTTTGCAGTAGCTTGAAATCACAACAGTCAAGGCATCTGGCATCTCCACATCACGTGCTCAAATAATAACTTCACTCATCCATCATGAAGCTATCGACGACATGTTTCCTCCTCCTCCACATCAACAACCTGTCCACAACCTCCGCTCTCCTCCCATCCCCATTCTCCTCACATCGCTACCAACGAACCCTACCCATCCTCACAGACCGCAAACGCTCCCCCTCCCGTCGCCGCCGCCGTATCCGCCGCGGCCCCAAACACTACTACGACGACACTGGCCCCTCCTCCATCGACTACGACGACTCCACCATGATCAACTGCCCCATCTACGACGACGAACCCATCGATCACGCCGGTCTCTCCAAATCCATAGACGAAGAATATGCCTTAGAAGAAGCCAAAATCAACCTCTCCTTCTGGGAAATCCTCCAACGAGAACGTGTACGCACCCCCTCCGAATTCTCCTCCCACATGTCCCCCTACCAACGAGCCAAACGTCGTATGAATTTCAAAAAGGGTAACATCGAATCCAAGTATGAATTAATGTCGATACGAGATTACGGCAATCCGGCTTTATTGGAAAAGGATCATTTGAAAGATCCACCGACATTGGATGATTTGAATCAGACTCCGGCGACATTTTCGCAGACGTATTGGAGTCAGCCGCTTTTTAGAGTGGGGGTGGTGGCGGCGGCTTACTTTTCGTTTCCGTATTGGTGTATGGTGTTTATTCATTTTGAGACGATTGATCCGAAGAAGTTTAATACTGTGGTCAATCAGTTGGGACCGAATGTTGGTGAGTGCATAGTTGTTGTTTGTGGTGTACATACAGTTGATGTGCAATAGTTTTCTATGCATTAGATGCTTTGACATGTTCGTTTATCTATCTAACAGTCTACTCCTTTCATGTACTTATCAACAAACACACATCATTACAGGAGTACTATACGCCACCATCCTAGCACTAACCCTCGGAGTCCTCTACAACCGCTTCACCCGAATCCAAGAAAACGTAACCACCGAAGCCACACTCCTCTCCAGCCTCACCCGCAATCTCCTCTGTCTCTTCCAAGACGAACCCCGCTGGGCCACCGACGCATGTCAAATGATCGCCAATCAACTCCGAATCATGCTCTCTCGTACTCGTGGCGTGGAATTACTCAGTATTATGAAGGCAGATACCTATTCGAATATATTGTCATTGGTCGATGATTATCATTATATACACGGGTGCGATGAGGAGTTTAATGCCGCGCAAGAGAGTACCATGGGGAATTTGAGGGCCGATTTGACTCATATTATGGAAGTGAGGGCGTTACGGTTGAGTGATGAGGCTAGTTCGTTGCCGCCTACGCATTTTTTGCTGTTGACGAGTTTGAGTGCCGTTAGTACGATTGCGTATGTGACGGCCAGTTTGGCCGTGGTGGATGATTTGAACGATCCGCCGCAAGAGGCGAGATTGCTGTTTGCCGGTCTTGTGGCGTTGTATGTGCTGTTCTTTAACTTTTGTAAGGATTTGAATGGGCCGTTTCAGGGAGTGTATCAGATTAAACGGAGCAATGCCGTGAGTCATTTATTGCAGACCAAGTGGCTTATTGTGAATCAGTTGGGTGATGCGATCAACTTTGGAGAGTTTGAGGATGACAAGTTGCAAAAGAAAGTTGGTGGGGCTGTGGAGGTGTCACTGTTGGACAAAGTGAAACGATTCTTTTCTGGAAACGATACTCCTGAGGAGATTGCCTCTGTGGAAGCTCATACAATGGCAACTTTGGTGAAAGAGCTGGATGAATATAATAAAGTGGAGGCATCCTCGGAAACAGCTTCATCCGAAGCAGACATTCAATCATCTAAGAATGATCAAAGCTCAGAAATATCAGCAACAGTACAACCCGATGAAATGATGTCAACAGAACACAATCTGAACGTAGAGCCATCACCAACAAGGGCTGATGAGGACAAACTTGCTGTAGAAGAAACAATGGCAATATCCCTTGAATACAATGATGACCATGAACCAAGTGAGCCAATATCAATATCTCATGCACCAGTTGCGAATTCGGATTTAGATTTTCCAGCAAACAACAGCAAGCACACGAAACCCCTTGAAAGTAGTACAGATCACGAACCAAGGGAGCCTATCACAATCTCTCGTGCACCAGTTGCTGACTTGGATTCAGATTTACCTGCAAGCAATAGCAAGCATGAGGATCAATTTGACTGTGCTCATTATTTCCGTAGTACAAGTGGCTTTTCGTCATGAGAAATCAAACTATTGTTTATGTATCATTAACATCCAATGACTTATTAATACTGTTATTATTTCTATCTTCTATCTGCATTCAATGACATATCTTCAAGGTGAAGTACAATAACCCCAAAATTATAGGGTTATGCTAGAATATTAGTGTTACATTTGTAAACTCTCCTGGTGCTAGCAATGTAGTTGGGTTGTTGGGTGGCTTCTGCTGCTCTTAACTGCATCTCAATTGCTCCTGATACTTGGTCTGAACATGTATTGAATTGATGGAGTAAAAAAGGTAGGTTGGGCACAAAGTAAACTTATCCTGACATCGCCTGCAACTGAACTGCTGTTTCCTAATGATCTTTTTCTGGTTTCCAACTACAAAGACATGGGTGTACACTGACAGTAACAAATTATACTTTTCAGACCAATGTCAGCAAAAGACTGGTATCTTAGTGGCTCTTTCACTAGAGACCATAGTGATAGAGAGTGAACAAGTCCAAGTACTGTACTATCTATTCTCACCTCCAGTGAAACTGTTACATTACTTTTTTATGAATAGAGTTCTTGTACCCAACTGAGTGTGTACTAGGCCCAAGAGCTAAGATCTGGTTCGGTGTCATCAGCCCAGAAATGACTCGGCATTGGTATCAGCTGCTGCTACAATACTGTTTATGTTTATGATCTCAGTTTGGTTTCCATGTCTAGGTATGATGTGATAGCACTAGAGTATTTACACAAGACCTTCAATCTTACAACCTCAAACAACTCTGAAGACTGCTTTTGCCTGACTGGGCTATTCAGCCTGCTGGCAATTTTGCAACAACAAAGGAAAAGGAAGTGTAAAGGATGCAAGATATGTACCAAGAACCAAGAATGCAGTAGTGATAACACATATTAACAAGACCTCTATGACCTCCATTCTAAATAGCCAATACTGACACCCAGAAAAAACTAACCAACTCTCTCTGACCTCTGAATGACCACCAAATTTTTGCATTTTGCAACAACAAAGTAAAGTGTAAGGGTCTTTGCTATTGATGCAATACTAATACTAATACCTTTAACACATAAACAAGACAGACCTCCTTCATGTCTAATAAGTCAATAACAACACAGACCAAAGCCCAGAACAACTCCCAAGTGTAAACCACCTACCCTCACTGCTCATGCACTGTTAATTGTTATGTACCATATGAATAATATGTTTGGCTTGATTTGGTCTCTTTCATTGCTTTCGAAACGCTAAGAAAGTGTAAAAGATACCTAGAAGATACCCAAGAACCCGCGCAGTGGTGCCAACGGCCGCCCTCTCAAATTTAGTCGTTACTACGGACTATTAATTCCGTTGTTAATGTACATTTAGAACAATAAAGACGTTATTCACGCTACATCCTGATGTGCCCACTTTTCATGACGCCGATGTCCAAAGCGCTGAGGCAATGCTCAATGACGGAAGCGGGAGCGTCTCCAAGACTGTCTTCAAACAAGCAAGGTAGCAGAGCCAATAGATTGTGAACCGTGTGTAGCTACTGATGACAGTAGCTGAGGAAGTGGACAGCCTAGCTGAATGAAGTACTGAGATTGCAGTGTCGAGATTACGCAGTTATCATTGTTGACAGAGGCGCATTGTGCATTGGCCTCGCCAGTTATTACACAAGTTGCCATGCTTTGAGTGAAAGGAAATCGGATTGATTCCACAGATAAAGAAATCATCAGCACACGCAAATACATCTATGAACAGATAACATTGATCCAATAAAAATGCAAGACGATCACAGTATTGATTCCCTCTCCTTCGCCACACCGTCCGTCCCCCGCCGGACCAATTATTTCACAGCCACCACGGGAGCATACGCCTCGGGAATAAGATCCACACCGGCCTCATGGATGACGGATCAACGCAAAAGACGCATGGGAAAGAGAGGATACGGCAAGAGGGGTAGCAGCGTGAATAGTAGAAGTGAGCTCAACTTCGGCGGGATGGATGATGCCAAGACCTCGGATAGTACGGGGGAAGGTGGGAATAGATTGTTTGAGTTAAACACTGATTCGAATGTAGATGATGTAAAACAAAAACACGAGTCCAGCAGCAGGTATCCCCGCAGAAACCGGTCTAGATCCATGAGGTCGGCGTCTCCCGATCTCAATTCGAGTATGGAAGAGCAGCAGGTGGTGAAAAAGGCGAAGAAGAAGAGGACTAATGTGAGCACTAGTAGAGGTCGGCCTCCTTTGCATGGGAGGAGTGCTACTACTGAAGATGTTGGTAATGGTGCCTTTATGAGCAGTAATGCTAGTGAGGATGGTACCACGGATGGATTGAATTCCGGTGCCAAAGATGCAGAGGTGTCTACCCCATTCATCCTTAACGAGGGCACCATGGCCTCCAGAACACGAAGAGGTACACCTGCTTTACTAAGATCCTACTCAGTCAACAATGTTGGAGGAGGCAACACACTCGACTTTTCAAGTGCAGCCCAAACCCCAGCAGCCAATACCAGAAGACGAGCCTATCAAAGGTCTCAATCCGTCGAAGTCAACTCGACAGCGGGAGCTAATACAGCCGCATCCGCGGCCAAGTATCTAGAAGAAAATGTCCACCCAAACGATAGTTCAGAAGGAGATAATGCAAAACCACCGGCCAAAACAATGACATCCAATACCGACAGTAGACGTACTCGATCCACCAAAAAGCGTACTGCCTCCATCACAGGCATTGATGTCAAAGCCTCTCCTCCAAAAATGGCCAACCGCAAAACTACCACTTCAAGTAGTTTTTCATCCGCATCCTTCTCTTCTTCGGGATCGGGTCTCGAAGAGTCATTCAGCAACCTTGCCAAAAAACGGGACACACCCTCTTTTTGGGGACATCAACGAAGTTATTCGCAGAGTAGTTTTGCCAAAACTCCCATGGAGCATTGCCGTTCTTCTACTTTTGGAAGTATGGATAAGAATACTATTAATGGGCAGAGCATGTTTCTTTCTCCTAGTATAGAAGAGGAGGGTAGGATGCTCCGTACTCCCATGGTGGTTGGCAGTGAAAGAAAAGAGGGCTTTGCGTCACTTGTTGAAGGTAGTACTCCGATCTGCGAACTGTCACCTCCCTCGGCTTCGTCACTGTTTGCATCTCCCGATGGAAGTGTGGGTAACATGGACATTGTTCGAGATGTAGAGGAATCCGATAATGAATCCATGTCGTCTTGTGATGAGGATTCTGTGCATAGCTCGTCTTCTGACGAAAGTGTACCAGATGAACCGACTAGACAATTAACGGATGGTGAAATCTTTGACTCAAAATCATCCTATGATGACTTTAAATTCCTCCTCAAGACAATGATACAATGGTCCAAGACTACCAATAAACACGGCAAAGTGGCATCAATGGGACTGAATAATGGATGTCAAATAGCTGTGCCGCATCATTGGAGTCATGTACGCAAATCAAACTTTATAAGGTGGGCTTCGGTATCGTGCGGGTTCCGTGTCGGTAATGCGGGGCGGGGACTGTCAATTTTGAGATGTGTCGAGTCGAAGGGATTGGAGATTTTAGGCACGCTTAAAAGGATCTTGGAGGATCACAAGGCTGGAAGGCTGGCTGTTGTTGACGAGAAGAAGGAAGAGATGGATGTTGATTTGCTCAGTCCTGGTTTGGTTTCGGATCCAAGGTGAGTACATGAAGTGTATTTGAGACCCATATGCACTTGTATGATCTCTATTCTTACATGATCGTCTCTTCTCGTTAGACTTGACATGAAAGCAACACATAAAGATTCAAAATTGCAACTCAAAGCTCCATCCGCATTTCCATTCTGTGATGATAACGACGAAGACGAAGAGCTAGCTGAGTCATTTGAGAAGCAAGTGAACATTGATAAACCAAAGAAAAACAATGGGTCCAGCTTGAGGAGATCAATATTGCTACAACCATTGGCTCGAGCAATGCGTTCACCCTTGCCAATGATGTCACGGCGGCTGAGACTATCAACCGACTCGCATGATACGCAGTTAACCATCGATTCCGATCGCAAAGTTGCCCGCCTTCCGCCGCCAAGACTATCAACAGAGAGTGCTATGAGCGGTAGTGATTTCTTGAGCCAAATAAATTGTGCCGGCCCACTGAGTCCAATTGCAGATTTTCTTCCTAAAATGCGCCAGAGAGCAGGTCGCATGCTTAAGCCCAAGCGACCGAGTCTTGAGAGGCCTCGTCTTAGTTTTGAGAGCAGTACACGAAGTGGAAAGCCATATGAATCTCCCCATCCGAATAACAATTGCGCAGTCCAAAACACTCCGTTGCCTCGAGCTGATTTTGGTTGTGACCGGCCATGGGAAACTCCCATGCCCAAGCAGGTTGAACACTGGGGATCACAACCAATTGCAGGTAGAGACTGGGGCGATTCTGTTTGCTGCGATCGCACAACTTTGAAGGGCTGCAAACAAGTCTTTGCTCAGTCTTGGTTCCAGTCAGAGTTTAACAACAATGAGGCGATGTGCGATTCATATAAAATGTCATTTCCTCATGATGAACAGGCCTCACTTAATGAATGTTACAATTCTGATTCTGATACCGAGATCGGAGAAGATTATGACGAATTTGACTTGTCCCCGGAGGCTCCTCCTATTCGCCAATTCAAGCTCAAACGTGGGGACAGTGTTGGAGGGTCGGCGTTTGCCTTACTTCAGCTGAACGATGTCAAAGAAACAAAGCGACAGCCTGCTGGCAATAGACGCAGCTTGAAGCTAAGAAAGTATAGAAGGATGAGTCTGTGTGCGGTGGCCTCAGATTTCGTGCATCCCAAACTTAGCCTTCGTCATTTGAACTCGCCAAGGAAGCCGGATGCATCACTGACAAATCAAATTGTGAGCGATGGTCCTATCCTGGCGAATATTTTGTCCTTCTTTAACCAAAAAGAACTACTGCAAACATGCACCCTGGTCTCGACTGAATGGGCTGATGCTGCAGCAGAGTCGCTGGGTGATCTTATGATAGCTTCTGTTGGATGTGATCCATCTATAATTTCATCTCCGTCAAATGATGACGCAGACGACGAGTTGGATACACCAAGGGACGATATTGAGTCTATGGCTGAACAAGGAAACACTCACATATCGTCTGCGGTTGCTAGATCAATGGAGAGGGAATGGTCGTATTTTGCCAACTTTGCAACCGGCACATTTCTATCTGAAGGTGCATTCAAAAAGGTATTCAAGGTCTTTAACAAGCATCTTGGATTTTATGAAGCGTTGTCGGTTATGTGAGTTGGCCGTCTGCCATTATTTTTGCATTGCGTTCTTAATCTCAATTATTGTTCCTCTTGTATAGGGATGTTGATGCCATATCAGAGTCTGGTAATTTACGCACAGTTGGAGCCGAACTGGCTGTCTCTTCACTTCTTTCGTCGATGGCTAGAAGGGCAATTTCTCCTAATTTCGTGATAACCAGAGGTATGCACTGTCTATCGTTCGTGCATTTTTCTTTTCTGTACTCACCGACTTCGTTGTTTGCCGTTTTAGGTGTGTTCACGTGCCAGTATGACCTTCCAACAACTGATTGGGATGAAGCCGAAGATTATGGAGAGGCATTATGCAGTGCGAACAATTTGGAGCAAGGGGAATGCGGAAAGTGAGTTTCCTATACATTATCAACCTTTTTGGATATGTTCGTTTTGCTCAATTTTATATGCATGATTGTAGCTTCCAGTATATTCGGATGGAGCTCTGCAAGCACGGAGATGCCGAGGAGTACATGAGAAGGCTTCCAGATAAAATGCTTTCTCCTTGTGACTGCCGGCATCTTATGTTCCAAATGGCCTTTGCTCTTCACGTGGCTGGTGATCGGCTTGGCCTTAAACATTACGACGTGAAATTGCTTAATTGGTTTCTACAATCTGCCGTAGATGATGCTGTACCTGAGGACAAACATCAAAATGTTGTGTTGCGATACGGGGTTGGATCTTCTATTTTTCGACTGAGAATGAAATCATCCACTGCTCTCATTGTGAAGTTAGCAGATTATGGTACATCTGTTCTACGAAGTGATTCAGATGGGCTACCTATTAGCATTGGTCAATTCACTACGTTTGAAAACACGCCTCCTGACTATCTTATCTTAGGCAACGACGCTAAGCAAGGATACGGGCACGACTGCTTTGGTCTGGGTCTAAGCATGCTTCACCTTTTTACCGGTCACTGTCCTTATGAAGAGATATTGAAAGATGTCGTTTGCCCTGATACGCTTAAGAAAAAGCTCAGAAAGATATGGAAAAGTGCTACTCACGATATCATTTGCAGTGCCATGATGTACGAAGACTCTGATGGAAATGATGTAGAAGATGAGACCTTTTATGACACCCTGTATCGATTCATTGTTCTGTTTGGGATGCCGAAGCGCAAACTAAAATATGAAGGGGCTGGAAAAGTTCGGAAAGCCATCAATTCGACATTGTTCAAAGAAGGCACCCCTGATTCAATATTATACCAATCTGATAGGCTCAGTTACTCCTTGGCTGATGGGAGCAATCAAATCATTGCTACTGCGAGAAGACGACTGGAGGTATGTCGCTTTGATAGTTTGTCTTGACACTCACCTGCAAACTTTGCACTGATCCAGCATGTTCCCACAGGAGATGGACGGTGCCATGGATCTTCTTCTCTCCTTGGTCTGCTTTGACCCATCAGAACGAGCCACCCCACTTGACGTAATTAACTCCAGATTCATGATCGGTCTGGTAGAAACGTCAGAAGACGCTACCGATGACGACAATGACATTGTTAGGTCTTACATGGCATATTTAACTAACAAATGATAAGCTGCGATGTGGATATTGCTTGCTTTGATCATTGTGAATAGATAATACTATGATACACATACTGTCATAAAAATCTTTACGATGCGACGTGACAAATCTATATAGAAGATAGTTCCAAGTGTGTGAAGTTTCATTCACATCCCTCAATGAAATCAATCACCAGCTGCCAATGTTTTTCGACGGAGACCGAAATCATCACCCAGTCTTCTCTTCAATTCAGCCAAGACCTCATCCTCTTTCTCTACCATCAATTCATATTCTTCATCTTCGATGTGATCGTATCCAACCAAGTGTAACATTCCATGAACTATCAGCATGTGTATTCTAATTTCAGGATCATAAGTTGACAATAATGCAGGTGCGATTCCTCTATCATCCCATTCATCCTCAACCTCCACTTCAATATCTTGATATTCATATTCATCATCACTATTCTCATCCTCGGTGCTGCCATTAGAGAAATCTTTTACAACTTCACCCTCCACTATACTACAATCTTGCTTTTTACCAATTGTGATGCCACTTTTTCTATCCTCTTCACACCTATTGGCAACATAATCGACACACACCAACATGTCTCCGAGACAATACATCTCACCAATCATCTTTCCGTGGCTGGGAACCTCCTTTAGCACACCCGGTTCGACACATTCTGTGAAACAAAAGCTCAGCAAATCTGTAGACTTCTCCATACCACGTGTTTCACTGTTGATTTCTTTCATGTAATCTTCATCAATCAGTTGACATGAAACATCGTAGGTTGGATATCCCAAAATGTCACGGACTGTGTCAATGGTCTTATGTAGTGCCGGCATGTCGATTGGTATTGTGTGAATGTCGTCACGTTCGTCTGAGAGATTTATTTCCCCTGGTTCATTAGTTTCTGCAGGAGATCCAAAGAGACGGGTTGCTGCGGCTTTGCGTGTTGTAATGATATCCGCAAAAGATGATGCATATGTAGATAGCAATGAGTTTCGGCTATTCTTTGCACCATATTGGCAATCATTGCAGATTCGTCGTTTGATGGGTGCTGTTGGGAAAGTAAATGATGTCACAAACGAACCGATATTTTGCAAAGAACCAAACCGTAATGAAGCCCACAGCAATGTCGACGATGGTGAGGAGTGACGGCGACAAAACACTCTCATTGCCATTGTATGAAAGGCTGGTCAGACTAGAGAGTTTGGTGTGGGTATGTAGGTTGTGATCGGGCGGGTGATATGATCTAAGAAGAAAGACAAATAATATGCGTGGATTTTAACCCATTCCTGCAACCTCCTCCAACCTACCATAGGACGATAAGGACTAAATGTCCTCTTCCGTCCTTGTGCTCCGTCTTTTGTTAGTAGTGCTTACACGATAGTGATTTGGTATCTTTCGTCTACTTCTATTGTAGATTAGCCCAGAGGCGTCTCGCGTCGTTCCGTTCAAATGCCAATATTCTTGATGTTTTATGTGGTACGGTTGTCTCTTGCCGCGAGAATGATTGGTTCTACAAACACGATACTTTACCCACAGTTTGGGCAGGGCACGGGTACAAAACGGATATCAAACTGGTACTCAACAAGAACTCCAAGTCCCAACCTTCACTTGCCTTCACA
>JALLPI010000390.1:0-21597 GCA_036939935.1 Cyclotella atomus | reverse complement strand
GTATTAGTTACTGCTTTAGTTGTGTGCTAGATACATCAATTATACAAAAAGCATTACCCAGCGATGTCATGGTATGCTGAAATGATGGTGTGTTGGATGCAGCATTTGACGATGGCAGTGTGTTGCGGCGATGAGTGCGCGAACATCGAAAAGCGATGTAACCACATCGGGGGAGTGGCAATGGTTTTCGTATAATCGATGTTCGCACGATACATGTGTATTTTTTGGTCTTGAGATGGTCCTGCTTGATACTATTGGTGGGAGGATATGCCACCTGCATGTGCATGGTGTTGCAAGGAGGAGGCTTGTCCGGCTTGTCAGGTGCTGGAGGAGCAGTCTGTTTGCCATGTTTGGCAGATCCTTGATGAGCTGATGGATTGATGAAATCCATGAGCATGTCTTCGTGCTCCATCAGAGCATGAAGTGCCTTGATATCACAGCCAACTACTGCAGGATCCCCTTTTTCAAACAAAGAGACTGGATCAGACGCTTGGAGATGAGAGAGTCGATAGACATCCCTTGAAGTTCGAAGTGCCAGGGTTAGAAAACGAGCCGTAGCCAGGATCTTGGCACATAGTGTATCGCCACAAGCAAAGGTTGCAAACTGAATTAGAGCTTGAAGTTGAAAAAGAGGGCCAGAAGGACTGATAGACTGAAGGAAGTGGGCGAGGAAGACAAAGCTGTCTTGAAAGGCCGGTTTGTTGGTGTAAATGGGCCAATAAGAGTCAGAGTCAGGGATGGTACGGAGGAGTTCTCAATGGAGGTGTAGACTGTGTTCTTGATGGGCAGCATCAGCACGAGTCCAATCCACTACATTGGAGAAGTACTTGTGTTTCTTGTAGACATCCATTTCTTCAAAGAAGAATGGCTTGGAGGCCTCTGTGCCATTCCACGCCGGCATGGCCGGTGCAGGTGTGTCAGTAGGGCAGGCCATGAGACTCTGAGCAAGGGCAAGAAGGGCTTGACCAGTCGCATCCTGTGTGGCCCTAGCGGCAGCAGCAGGGGCGGCAGGGGCAGGAACAGGAGGAGCAGCGGCGGCAGCGGCAGCTGCGGCCATTTCTGCATCAAGGCAATCATTTTCGGCCCAAAGAGCCTATAATTCTTGGATGCGGCATTGTTTCTCGGCGGCTTCACGATGGAGATGTTTGAGTTCAAATTGGTGGTTGAGATCAACCGGAGGATTGTGTGGGCTTGGCGGTTGACTGGGAGATCGATATGGTGGCAGAGCGTGGGACACAGCAGTCCGGAAGGGTGAGTTGGAGACATTGGCGGGACGTTGTTGAGGTGTTGCTGGTGCAGTTTGGTCCACCAGGATGTCTTCATTTTTGAGGAGGACACCAGGGTAGAACTGCACAAATGCATTCCTTCGTGAATAAGTAAGGAAGGAAAAGGTGTCAAACCCGTGATTATAGAAGTGACGGCAGACGCCATCCCATCCATCTACGTTGGTGATCCAGTAGTGGCGAGGAGGGATGGTTCTGGTGGAGTCAGATACGAAGAGGACACAATGTTTGGTGGAGGTTGCTCCAAAGGGAATGTTGGATGTTATTCTCTCAGATTGAAGAAATCGGAGAGGAAGAGGTTCCACCCCGCAGCCAATTTGGCCATATGTCGAGGGGAGGGTGGTGGGAAGCATAAAAACAGTGTAGTCGATACCGTTGATGTACCGTGGTAATGGAAGAGGGTGCAAGAGATGCAAAACCTGCAGTGCTAGGCTGCCATGGTGGAGCTCTCTCGCATGTAAAGGGTGCAGACCTAATGCAGTAGAGATGACTGGTTTTACTAGTTATGAGACTGCACTGACAAACAGGAGAGCTGAGCTCGAAATTCAAGAGAATCTTCGAGGATGATGCACGTGATTTACGTGCGTCATCAACAAACTCTTTTGCGCGGAGAGGTGTGTCGCAATGGCCATTAACCATTAACCCTAACCCATAGCTCACCATCTTTTGGGCGGGTCCCAACATGTTGTATTCATCTCACACTCCAAGGAGCCCCCTACCAACCCCATTTGCCCCAGGCACAGAGTCAACGCTGACCCAACATGCTGAACCACGTACCACAGCGTCCTGACCGCAAGTGGCAGTGGTAGTTGCTTCCCATTTGACAATTTCAGGTACTCTTTAATTCTCTTTTCAAAGTTCTTTGCATCTTTCCCTCACGGTACTTTTGCACCTTCGATGTCCCACCAATGTTTAGAATTTACGACCATATTTGAGCTGCAATCCCAAGCAACTCGACTCATGGAAATAGAAAGCCTTATGCCAAAACACAACGGTTCCTGCTCCCTCTTGACTGCTCATTTTCAAGAGAGTTGACTTGGCCCAGAAACACCGCTGACAAGACTTCTCCAATGGCCCGGCTTTTCAGAAAACATCGTGCGGAGTCTGCAGAAGTAGTGACGTAGGCCTGGATCCTCCAGCCTTTTTACTCAGGCATAATTCACCATCTTTTGGGTCCTGAGATGTATGCTCACACTCAGACCTCAGACCTTTCTCCTGAAGCCGATGGCATGCTCCAACCACTGTTACTGTTACTTTCGTTGTGCATGCAGGTTTGCCACTCCCACTCCTTGTTGGTTTCTTTTCCTCCACTTATCAATATGCTTGAATTCAATGGGTTGTCTTACTTAACCTAAGATCCATAATGAAATAGTTCAAGTTCAAGGCAGGCGTGCCAGAAGCAGCTTTTCCATGTCCATACCAGCCACAGGCTTGGTTGGCCTCCAGGACAGTCGGTCGTATTCATGAACATGACATCGAAGCATCTACTCACACCTGATCTGGCTCGGTTTAAAATTTCCCCGAAATGGTGATGTGGTGAATCTTCCTAGAGTCTTTTTGGTTTCGAGTCCTTCGAGCCCAGAGCCTAGAGAAAGAACAAATCTTGGTGAGAATTCTTTTAAGAAAGTTCATCCCACTACTTTAGTTCCAGGATCGAGGTTTTTATTGACGCCAATTTTTTGCAGCACACACAAATTACGCGTGAGATTCTGAGTCACTGATCAGTCGCACACAACGGAATTGTGACTGACGCTTGTGTGTGTTGCAAAAAATCGACATCGATAAAACCTCGATCCTGAAACTGAAGTAGTGCAATGAAAGTGTGAATGTAGCAGAATATAAAATTGAAAGGTATCTAATTTCTTCTAAACTTTGCACATCAACATCTTATGCACGCCCCACCATAAGATAGAGGAAATATACCTCTTTATCTCTTTAAATGCAATCAAACCATACCAATACTGATTCATTTTCTAGTGGTCAATTCATTGACTTTCTGGAGGGTGATATTCCTTCTTTCTCTCTTCTTTCTTCCGTTGATCTCTCTTCTGCCTCTTATCACCCTCTCCGCACCTACGAAAAGCTACAAATCATTAAAAATGGAAAATGGATGAATTGATGAATATCATGATAATGAGCTGCATTTCTCGAACCCAACCTTTACGTTCCTGTCTACTGTCACAACCATGATCCTTCTGCCTTTCTACCATCATTCTAATTCTATGCTGCACAAAAATGGGTAGTGGCCTTGGCTAATCATTCAAAATCGACCAAAGTGCACCATGTTCCAACAACTCCCTACAATCCAATTGCTTTTCAAAGACCGCAAGGACAAAGACAAAAGATGATAATGGCGATTATCCAACTAGTCTAGAATGTACCTGCCAAGAACTTGACAGCAGGATTTCCCCACGTTGGCCGACACAGAATTAGACACATTCTCACATATGATGAGGTATGAGATGGACTGCTCTAATACTCCGAGCTTCCCTTTAAAATAACTGGAGCAGCTGCTGATCAAGCACTTTAAATGCACAATCATTTCATTTGACGAAGTTTGTATCATCTGTCAACAAGAACAAGTTTGATTAAATTGAATAAGCAATCATCTGCGACAGTCCACAAAGCGAGAGAGATCTAGCAGCACTATCAAAATAAAACTGGAGATGTCAAATGCATTGACCCAATCACTGGGCCGGTACTGCGGATCTGTAGATGTCAATGTTGATGTAAAAGGACTGATGATTAGCAAATACAAGTCAAACTTGTTAGATTTGGCATTAAGGAGCAGATGCCTATCTTGTTCTGCACACGAACAAGGTATCATTTTGCACATACTCCCGACAGATAAATCCAATGGCAAACCAATAAGTAGAATTGATGTTGGATACTATGTTTGATGGACTTTACAGATATGATGGCTTGTTGGTTTTCGAGAAACAAAAATCTGCAGCTGAAATGCCAATGGTTGACTGATTTCCAGAAGAAGTTCATGACTGATTTCCAGAAGAAGTTCATGACTGATTTCCAGAAGAAGTTCATGACAGATTTCCATTGTGCCGCCTGCGTTCTGACGCCATTTTTGTTTTTCTCTAACAACTCATGACAGGTACTATCATGTTACATTGATAAATTTACTTTTTTACGAGCTTTCCTCATCCCTCGCTCTTCCTTCCTCCTCCTTCCTCCTACACCTCCCCCCAGACGCTCAAGATGAACACCATATTAACTGCAACGCTCATATGTTCCATAAGCCACATAAATGCTTGGATTTCTCCCCATCGTCGACTGACATTGCCACTGCAGTTGCATCCATATGCTGTCAGTTCAAGCCATCAAAGCGGAAGACAGTATCAAACATCATCCCGCACTTCATCATTGAAGACTTCAACAGTTCATTATTCTACTACTTCATCTGAGCTAGAAAATATTTTATCGAATTTAGATGACGCAAAACTGCCGTCTTTACGTATTGGAAATCGTATTGGATCAGGATCGTACGGCACGGTGCATGAATGTCTGCTAATCAAATCGAAATATGATGTTCAATCCTGTGTTGCCAAACGTGCCTGGAGTTACGAAGAGATCGAGGCAAATGTTCCCAAGAAGGTGAATGACAGCGATAAAATTGTAGCACGAACCGGATTGGCTTCTGTCAAGAAGGATATAGATGATGTGCAATTGCCTGACAATGAAGTAAAAACGAGAGCTGAAAGATGCAAGCATTATTGGGAGGTTGAAAGACACTGCTTCGATAAGCTTGAGAAGAAGAAAGATGGGGACGATTTGTTGAATAGGGCTGTGCCAACTTTTCTCGGTACATATCATGATGATGGGAGTGGACGAGATTCTGATGCTGCGGTAGAGGGATATGGATTAATTGAAGGCAATAAAGTGGGCGGCTGGTTTGGAAATGGCGATGAGAAAGCAGATGGTCATAAATGGATAGTCTTTGATGCAGTCAAGTCTACTGTTGGCGAAGGTGCAGTGACACTATTGGACGCAATGGAGGTGAGAAAGAAGGAGGATCATTATTTAGTCTCGACATTTCACCTGACTTCACTTTTCACCGCTTTCCCTGGTCATATCTGAATGCAAATAGATGGACTGGGACAATAGAAATAGCCAAAGACGCAAAATGAATAATCTTAGTGGAGTTCAAGAGGCGTTGGGCCTTCCAGATTCCTATGAATTTGGTGATGTTTTGGACACTGTATTTGAGAGTATTCTCGAGAACATGAAGGCTGTTCACGCTGTGAACATTGTCCATCGCGATTGTAAGTGCTTTTATTTCATTCATATATGTTGAATGCCTCTCTTGATCTCACACTTGTTATTAAGTGAAACCTGGAAATCTGCTCTGTGACCCAGAGAGTAAGAAACTGCGGCTAATTGATTTTGGAAGTGCTGCAGATCTTGATCCATCACAAACCTCCTTATCGGCGAGCAATATATTGTCTGGAGGAAAGGTTCGCGTCGGGCTAGATGAAGGCATTGTTGCTCTTTCGCCAGTGTACGCCGCCCCTGAAACATTTGTGAAAGTCGAGGACAACCCCACTTCGTTTGATGTGTTTTCTGCAGCACTGATTGTTTGTCAATTGCTATTCAATCTACTCGATGAAAGAACCGGTGCTGGGTTCTTGTCTCAATTAAAACAGGTGGACTACAATCTAGATTCGTGGTTAGAGGCTCAGCTGAAGGCAAAGTTGCGACCGTCCGGACTGGACGATGCTTTGGAATATCTAGGAGAAAGGCGTGGATTGTGGCGTGTGCTGAAGAGAATGCTAAACCCGAATCCTTTGCAGCGGATATCTTCAAAAGAAGCGTTAATACAGTTTAAGGAGGTGATGGGTTTGAAGTCGGGAGCTATTGAATGGTCGGACTGTGAGTACAACGATCGTTACAATTCATAGAAGTATTGCTATGCCAGTTTTTCAACGATCTGACATGATTACTTGCGGATATTCCAGCAATCATCATCAAGGTGGCAAAGGAGGAGTCATATTTTGAGACTGTCATTGATTCATATGAGAGATGCGATATCAATTATGATACCATTGACGGTGATAGGCGAGAAATGCCTAGACCACTACACTTTCTCGCCTCTTTCAAATCCAATATACCAGTTGGTCTTATACTATCGGAAGCTTCTATTTCAGACGAAAAAGATGCTGACATGAGTGAAGATGACTGGGTAAAATGGAAGGAGGCCACACAAAACAGCTTAAGTGGTGAGGTATTTGTCAAAGGCTGGGCAAGTGGTGGTCAGGCCGATTGTCTGGGTATCTTTGAGGTGGGAGATAGGCTCAGAGGTGTTGGTGAGCTCCCATTCGTTGACGGTGAGTTTTGGGCACCATTTTGTCGCCAGAGACGCGTTGGCAGATTTGATTGAACTCATTTTGTATCCGTTATCCCAGGAGGCTTTGATGGGGCTGTCAAACTTGTAAGTGCATAATAACTGTGGATAGGTATTGCTGTAACCTTCCATTGATTTTCATCTTGTCTTAGATTGAGAAGCAGCCAAAAACCAGCGGGACAATTAGGCTGCATTTCGACAGACAGCGCAGTAAAACGAAAGTTACGATGGCTGAAGCGGCCCCGGGTGATTCGAGATGCATAAAAGTTACTGGCCAAGGTGCATGGAAGAGTAAGGGAAGAAGGAGTAGCCAAGAGGACAACTTTCGTAAGTGTCTGATTTGAACACTTCACTTGTGTTTTGTCAACTTATCCAAAAGACATTAAACTGCACCGGCTCTTATAGTTCTCCATGAAGTCAAGAACAGTAACATTGGGGACGTATTGGTGTGTGGTGTGCTTGATGGCCACGGAGGAACTGCTGCGAGCGAAAGTGTGTCAAAAATACTACCTCCGCTGTTCAGTGAAGAGCTCGAACTATCTGATGCAGACGTTAATTCTGCAATTAGAGAGGCCTTGGAAAAGAGTTGGGATTTGACGTGCACTACATATAGGAGCCTTTGCGAGAATGGAGAGTGTGTAGTAGATTACGACCCCACAGAAGGTATCCTGTCGGCTAAGACTGGAAGTAAAGACCTGATTGCAGGGACAACTGCCACACTCGCAGCCATATCTTTGAATCCTTCGGGTGCAAGTGAAATGACTGTTTTGAACTGCGGTGATTCCAGAACACTTCTTATTGGCGAGTTAAAGGACAAATCTGACGAATCTGTCATCATCTTTGAGACGAGGGATCATTCTCCAGACGATACAATCGAAATACAACGGCTACAACGCGGAAAAGACGAAGGGCTTGACTACTCGGTTCCCGAATGTTCCATGGGCCAACATTATTTAAGAGTTGGAGACTTTCAGGTAAGCAATTCGTAGCTTGTGTGTATGGACGACGAAGCCTTGAAGCTAAATACTGAACATTTTCCTTTGACAGTATGCCCTCTGTAGATCGTTAGAAGGCGACTACGTTACATCAAAGGGAGTAGTGAGTGATGCTGATGTGACGACATTGAAGCTGTCTCAAATATTGCAGGACAGGCAGCACTGTGCATTGGTCTTGTCCTGCGATGGATTGTTTGAAGTGATGTCGAATGAAGAAGTAGGCCGAGAAGTCGTTCGAATGAGGAAGGAAGGTTACCAAGCAGCAGAAATTGCGAAGAACCTCTGTGGTCAGGCTCTGAAGAAAGGATCGTACGACAACATTTCAACGATTGTGGTATACCTTGATAATGTGTGAATGTATCTAATATTTATCTTCATTATTCTTAGATGCTCGTATTCGTAAGTATAACATATGCAACTCTAGCATCCAATCTTTGCATCATTATCTCATACTTCAGCAAAAATAGGATGTCTTCACTGACTCATCAGGCGACCAGCAACCATGCAGCCCATGTGGCAAAGCTGTTTTAAGCCAAATGGTGCAGACCGGGCCCTCTTTCAACTCTCTTTCGAGATCAAAGACCATCAACGAGCTTTGGTCTCTGACTGTATAAACGGTAGGGGATTTCGATGAGGTGGTGAACAGGAGGCGGCGAACAATAGGCAAAGTTAGATTTGGATGACTGAGTTTGGTGCATAGCATAATGACATACCTGCATCGTAGACAAGTCCCAAGAGATACGCCTCCGCCTCGTCTCCACTTGATCCATGTTTAGGCACAACCAGAGGTTCGCCACTAAAACGTCTGCTGCCAACCCAAAACACATCTACGTCGTCATTGGCATCGCCCATTTTACAATTGAGTTGAACACGAGCAGTTCCATCTAATCGCAGCTTGGCATAGCCCATAGGAGCACTGGCATCTCCAACTTTGTTACAGCACTGAGCATATGCAAATGTTGCATCTTTGGTTTGGACGAAGGGGTGAACCACAGGGTGCTCAACACACATATTCTCATGTCCCGGTGAAACGCGTAAGTCAACACACTTTCTTTTGTCTTGATCAATCTCCATCCTCCAGTAATATGTTGGAGGAATCTTGTTGTAATCTGGAGCGAAGCTATCAAGAGTTGAAGAAGTAGATCGGTAAAAATGTAAGAATATTCACTATGATACGTTCGCTTACCCGCCCCATGCGCCAAGGAATGATTCACTGTCATTAGCGGGCCATCCACTAAAGTACGAAACAATGTTACCTGTCTTGTCGTCCTCATAGCCATGACTAAAGTGAATTGAAAAGCATGCAGGTATATTCTCGACTACAAATGCAGGATACTTCTTTTTCTCTTCAGCTGATAAAGTTGGGCGTGGAAATACAAAGGCTTTGACAGGAGCTCGCCCATCCATGTTCAAGCATTCGGCTGGACCCTTAGCTCCACTTAGAAATGACAGTTGATCCATTTCTAGTGCATTGATCTTCAACATTACATAATGCTCGGTGAGCACCATATCATGAGGAGCCAGTGCAACTCCTTCCAATGTATGTGTCTCGGATGCGACAATCGTAAACCCATCAGATTCGTATTCAGTAAAAGTCACATCCATGCTACCCTCTGTAGGATTTTGAGCCCACGTCCACCCGACTAAATGACCAGATCTAGGGCAAACTTTTGGATGTGCAGTATGAGCTGATCCCCCAAGAAAGTTAGGTTGAAACTCTTCCGGCAAACCAGGTATGTAATTCACAGCTAGCTTTCCTGTAAAATCTTTGTTCATACCAAGCGAATCGGACCCAATCGTCTTGAGAGTCTTGGGGTCGAGTTGATACGGCATTCCTGCCTCCCACAATGCGAGTACTTTGCCACCAAATGCAATTACTTGAGTATTCGCAGTGTTCTTAATGTCGACATTGAATGCGTTCGCGGCCATTCGAGCTAGTAGAGGAGGTTTCTCAGGAGGGTCAGCATTCAACCCTCTTTTGTTGGGTGTATACCAAGAAGGAATAGGAGCAGTACCAAAGGTGCCACGTTTTGTGAATTGCTGTTTCTCTCGCTCTTCAAGAAATCCTTCTGTCTCAATATAACGAGAAGTGAATTTCACTCTACTACTTTTCGAGTCTCCATTTGGAGGCCGAAACTCGAACCGTAGCACAAGCCCATCGGCATCCAAAATATGTGCTACACGTTGATCATCAACACCAAATTTACCAGGACCATTTCTGTACAGTACACCTACTAAGTCATCTGGCAATACTCCATCAATATCTGTAATTTCGTAGTCTGCTTCTCCAGTTTGTGGGTCAATTACTTCTGCAGCTTGTTGTGAGCTGCCATATGTGAACCATGCCTTACGCCAATCAGACATAATGAATTGGCCATAACCTAGGTCTGGTTGGGATTCATCTGGGTGTGCATTATTCAAGTAGGATTCGTTCAGGGTAGGCGATAGGCTCAATGGACGTGGCTGTGGGTACAGTTGAGTTGATCTGCAATGAACGAACATTAGATATTTTGCGGCAAATGCTTATAAAGAAATTTGATATGCAAAAACATATTGCAAGGACTTACCCGATCACTGCATGCTCATCTAGAGGAATAGGTGCCGATACGACACTATCAATCGAAATATCATTGGTGGCAGTGCCCACGTGCAAAACCGATGACGTTAGTGGCCTGGGTTGAAGAAATGCCAGTGACTTGCCGGTTAGAATAGCATGGCTCGAGAGGAGCATGAATGCGTTGGCCTGATATGAAGGCATCGGGATGGCCTTCTTGAGCTGTCGATATTAAGAGGCACTCGAGATGCGGCAAGCGCAAGCTGCAAGAAAAGGAAGAAGAGGAGAGGGGAGAGGAGGAAGGAGGAGAGGAGAAGGGAGGGGAGGGGGGCTTAGATAGAGGTAGATGCTATCATTTCGTAATGTATCTACCTATCAGTTGTGCCCAGTGGCTTTCCTCTTCCTCTTCTCCTATCCTCTTACTGAGAGATGAGATGACAAAAACATAGAAGCTACCATATTAAGCATCATCTATCCCGAACTACAGTATGACCTAGCTCTTTGAACACTACAGCAGATTTCTCTCCATCTCCCTCCTTCACTAAGACATAGTCGGTGTCATATGTTGAAATCGCAAATATTGAAATATCATTCTTTGCAAGTGGTTGTGCTAAACCTGCAAGTATACCTGTCAAGCCGAAGTCGAGAGGACCTCGAACTTTGAACGCTACCCATCCTTTCTCTATTTTCGCATCTGAGATGTATGTGGTGAGACTTTCCGGACATACTATAGATAGCTCATCTGCTGTCTTGGTGATTGATAGAAACGAAGCGTCTGCTGCAAGCACATATGGTGGAATCGACTTAGTTGGTGGCAGTCGAATAACAGCGAATTTTGTTCTGAGCAAATCGAGTACTAGTTTCATGATTATTGCTGTCGAGTGAACTCTGAAAGCAATGCACGCTTCATCTATCCATCAAAGGTCTCCTTCCAGCTTCCTCTCTTCATGCCTCCCGCCAAAAAAGCGCTCTTCACTACCTCTCATCTCTCTCGTCCTTCCATCAATGCACCCATCATCTTCTTCGGCCCCTCAGTTCAACATGTCATCCAAACGCAAGGCCCCCTCAGCCACCACGGCCAACGTCCTCATGGTCGGGACCGGTGAATACACAACAGGTTTCGTCGGCGGCACAGCAGCAGACAGTGACAAAGGTGCAGGCGTGGTGGCACTCACAATGTTTGATTTGAGAAGGAGGGGAAAGGTTGGTAGGGTCGGGATGTGTGGTGTCAATGTAAGTTTTGTTCGCCGGGATTTTTTCTGATGTATTGTATATGTTTGTTATGGATAATGTTATGCATGAAATATGAGCTCGGGACTGCGCCGTGCCCTCACAGTAACAGCACGATGTCTAGCAGTTCCATCAGCCGTATTTAACCCGCGCTAAACACTTTCACATCAAGTGAAAGTCACCCATGCAGTAAAAGCGGTGGCTAAAAGCTCTATAATGAAAAACAGCCCCTTCATCTGAAGTGTGGTAGTTTTGTACTCTACATTCCCACTCCTGGACGGTGACGTATGCATGTATGTCTGGCAGTGCTCTGGTGCGATGCTGTGTTGGGAGATAACCGTAGAGTGCACATTTGTCTGCTTTTCGTCTTGCTCGTTCATGTTGCTCAGATGTATGCTGATTTCTGCTTTAGAAGGTAGGAGCTGACTTAATCTTTACACTATTCGCCAACAATTACAACTATAGGGCCGAAAGTTTCCAGGCATCAGGAAACATATGCAAAAGAACATTGGAGATGTCTACAAGGATATGGATCTAACCTGCGATACCTACCCATCAGATGATGCAGTTGATCCGAAAGCCTATCTTGAGGCTCTTAAGTCCTTCCAACCTGGAGATGTTGCCATCATCTTCACTCCTGATGATACACATTACGAGATTGCCATGGCGTGCATCAATCAAGGCATGCATGTTATGGTTACCAAGCCCATAGTTCAGACATTGGAACACCACAAGGATCTCATTCGAGCTGCAAAAGATAAGAATGTACTGGTATCTATGGAGGTTCACAAACGATGGGATCCTTTCTACGCTGATGCCCGTGATCGAGCCAGGTCTCAACTTGGCAACTTTCAATACATGTATGCCTACATGTCGCAACCTAAGCACCAGCTCGAGACTTTCAAGGCTTGGGCTGGAAAATCATCAGATATTAGCTTTTATTTGAACTCGCATCATATTGATTTTTCAGAGTGGACCCTGGAAGGCATTGCCAAACCTGTGAGAGTGACAGCCACTCCTTCTACAGGTGTTGCCAAGTCAAAAGGCATGGAGACTGAGGATTCCATCACATTGACTGTACAGTGGGAGAACTTTGAGGGAGGTACATTGGGTTGCGCTGTGTATACTTCAAGTTGGGTGGCACCCAAGTCTGATGTTCACAGTCAGCAGAGGTTTTTCTACATGGGGACAAATGGAGAAATTAATGTCGATCAGGCTCATCGTGGCATGACTGTAGCCGTTGATGAAAAACCTTTTGGATCTGTGAACCCATTGTTCATGAAGTACACGCCCACCAATGGTATGTTTAGTGGCCAGGGAAGTTATGGAGTTAAGTCATTTGAATGCTTCGTCGATGCATGCAGGGAAATCAATGCTGGCAATAAGTCTGTCACGGATTATGATGATGGGAGCCTGGCTACGGTTGGAACAACAGTTCAGGGTACAGCGATTTTGGAGGCTGGGAGGAGAAGTCTAGATCTTGATGGAATGCCTATGGATATTGTGTACGACGGCGATGGTCATGTTCCTGTTGACATAAAGCCTCATGAGTTCAGCAAGTGAACACCGAGGTAAATTTATTGTGCAGATTATCTGCAGTTATCCAAGTGCTTTCTGTTGCATAGTCGAGTACAATTGACTATTATAGCAGGGAACTGCCTCACTCGGAGTAAAGCTTTCCAGTTCAGTGGCATGAACTGCACTATAAAATTGATCTTTAGTTACGCAGTGTTACTAAAGGTACGTATTTTCTGTTACTTGTTCCCAATGCAAAGAACTATTGGACCCAATGCAGATGATCAAGGACTGATCATGAAATGAGTGTTCACCAGATATTATCACCCCGGAATAAATATTGTTTACCCTTGCTTTGCTATCGATTCATTGAACTCCCAGTCAGAAGGAACAGCCATTGCCCAATTGAACTTGTCACGCATGGTTTTGGAAAATATCTTTTCGATGGGCACCTCATTCCTCTTGCACCATGCCACAGAGATACGAGGATCCATGTAATTGAGCTGAGAGTAACAAAAAGAATTAGACGCTCATCTGTTGGGTTGAAATATGCAACAAGTCATCTACATACCTTAGAAGTTCCGAGAGACACCTCCTTGTTATCATCTTTGTGCTTGATATTCATCTCCATCTTGGCAATCTTTTCCGTCCAATTGCTGATTTTCTTGGACACCTGATCCTTTGAAGGAACTTTTTCCCACAAGTGAGCCTGATTGAACTTCAATTCAGCAGCCTCCTTTTTCAGTGCTTTCGCTTTTTCATCCATTTCGGTTGCTGCTATTTTCTCTTCGTTGGTTTTTGCCTTTTCTTTCATCTCCTTTGCCTTTTCTAATGCCTTGTTGGCTTTTTCTACAGCTTTGGCCTCGTCTTTCTTTGTAGGTAAGCCTTTATCATTGCCCTCATTCAACCGTTTGAGCATCTTCTTCAACGTTTTCTTTTGATCTTTGAGTGTCTGCAGCTTGCCACCCAAACTTTCGAGTTGGGTTTCTTGGGCTTTGCTCACGGACCGTTGATGGTTACATAAGATAGCTACCTCGCGATTGGCATTGTTATATTCAGTAACCTTTTCCGCCGCCGTGAGCCTGGCCCACCCAGCTGCCTTTTCGGTCTTTAGCAGCTCCTCTTGAAGAGTTTTGGAGGCACTGTGTACATATAGTCAGAAATCTCCACACACACACACACACGAAGGAAGCAGCAACAACATATCAAGCATTCACTCACTTGTAAGTACGAAACACCTTGGCAGTAAGACCTTCCATAATACCCTTCAAATGCGCATTCAAAACAGAAGGTGTCAAATCACTAAACACATCATCACTCTGCTTCTTTTTCTTGCAAAACAGCTTGAAATTCTCATACACCTGCTCTCCCATCCCATGATTTTCAGTGTACAGCGCGCTACCAAAATCAATGGTTTGCTTGAAAAGCATAGAGTCTTTACCCAAAAACTCCAACTCGATCTCTTTATTATCAGCTCCCTCCCCATTGGGATCAAACTTGAGATGCTCCACACGCAAAGAGCAACATCCAACAGTATCGGCTTCTTCATCCGTATCCTTCTCTCCGCCCACACGAAGAGCCAACCGATCAATCACCCACATGGCCGTGGCAATCTGCCTAGCCTCCATACTCTTACTCTTCAAATTCTTCTTATAATCAGCCCGAATCTTATCAATATTCCCACAAAGCTTGGCAGCCTTATTATACTTGCTTCTATCACTCTTACCCTTGAACGAACTCTGAGCCGCAAGCTGCATATACTTGACTTGATTATTAATATTCTCTTTCCACTGACACAACCACTGAACGGTGGGATCATGCCTCAAATCCCCCCATGCATGACCCGGCACCGAACACCTCGGCACAGGAGCACACTCACTTAAATTAATCATAACCTGTTCCGGCTCCACACGCTGCTTCAATTTACCCATTTTGGGATGCTCCCCCCTACCCCGGAAGGCACCTGGCGGTTCCATATTGTAATTCCCCACTTTTTCGATATGACCATCTACCAAGGAGTAACCGAATTTGAACATGGTTTCATTCTTGCTATCCTTGTTCATCTTGCGTTCTTCATCAGTAATGGCCTTACGGATGATCTTCTGTTCGTTCAAGTAACGTCGAATGGGTTCAAAGTCACATTTCTTAAAGTCTTTAATGATGTGATTCTTCCCCAGAATGGCCTTGAAGTCGGCAAAGAAATTCTTGATAAAGATGGGAGCAGTCTTTGGATTGCCAAGGTGCATCCCGTCTGGATCCATGGCGGCGAAGAAGGTGGCGGCCTCTTCTTCAATGGGTGTGAGATCGACTGGTTGTCCGTCGTAGAGCATTTTAACGCCATGCGGGGTGTAGGCTTCGGGGAAGGACACTCCCGCATGTTCCATTTTGACCCATTGACATCCTGCCGGGGGATTGTCGGCATTCCACCAGAGGTAGGCTTGCATTGCGTGAGAGATTTTTTCGGCCTTGTCCATTTGTTTGAGGGATTTAGCTGCTTTGCCATTGTTGGTTGGTTTCTTGGCTGCAGGCTTTTTGTCGGATGATTTGCCGTTCTTTTCTTTTTTGACTTTGGCGGACGAGGTGACCTTGTCTGGCTTGGCTTTGCCGTTTGAGGTTTTGGCCTTCTTTTTGGGCTTGATGGGTGCGTCGTCGTCGCTGGATTCTTCCTTGATTGCCCGCTTCTTTGAAGCGGCAGCAGCGGAAGATGACACTGCCGCTGGCTTTTTGAGCTGCCCGAGAGGTAGGTCGTCGTCGGATGATGAGTCGTCTGCCATGGTTGTTGCTGTGTTGCTGGGCTGTGGGCGAAGTAGCGAGAACGGAGACGATGAGAGGAGAGAGAGAGAGGATCGGCATTGCAAAGGGGTAATTTCAGTTTTACATCTTATTGACTACGACAGTTATGTCAGCCACAACTTCAATTGCAGCAAATCTATTATTATTTAGTTATCACGTGAAGTAGTAAGAAACTTGTATTTCATCAATTACAGTACCATTTTCCTCTCCACACGAGGTCCTTTAAGTGGGCGTGCCCTCAAATTTCCCCCACCACTCCCGCCAAAACATCTAAATCTCAAATCTCTTCGCCACCACAACATCCCCACCGTCAGCGAAGATCCATCCCCCCATCAGCCTGCTCTCCCTCTCTCCAAATACTACAAGATGCAATCGATATTGATGCGGCGCACTCCGCTAGTCAAACGACAGCGCTCCATCAAATGCCTATCATCAAAAAGTAATATGAAGCAATCATTCTTTGCACATGTCAACGAGCAAATGAAACGAGAATCGCCATACAAGTATGAGCAATATGAAAAGGGCCGAGATGAAGCTTTGAGAAAGTTGAGGAAACGATTGGATGAGGAGCGTGCCAAGAATGCTGGAAAATGGTGGGTTAATCCTCCTCGCACTGCTGCTGCTGCTGCAAATAATGAATCCAGTTCAAATTGCTTTAGGATTGATGAGTTTATGTCGAAATCTTTAAACAAACACATCAACGCAACATCTCGATCCAGCTTCAAATTAGGAGGCATTGAACCTGACAGTCTGCCAAAATCATCCATCTTCTCCACCATCAGTGCCAATATGAAGTCACTAGAAAATGATGGTGACATCTCATCCATGTTTGCTCCCAAACCGCCACCTCCCAAAATAGAACGAAATAAAGCCATGTTATTCGACCCAGACTATTATGAAACCTATCAAGAGTTGATGACATTTGTAATGGATGAGGACAAGTCGAAAAAATATGTAAAGAAGGTAATAAAAGAGGGTTATCCTAAAGAGCTCGTTGAGGCAGTCCAAAAGTGGTTACTCAGTGACGAACGAGTAATCGAGAAGCAAATTGTAGAAGAGCGATGGAAGAGATTGGATGATGTTTGGAGGAATGGCTGGAAGGAGGGTGCCTCGACTATTTTTGAAGCTGCAACTGATGAAGAGACTAATGAGCATGAGTCCATGCTGCTGATCGAGTTGAAATCGCAACAGGATTTGTTCATAGAAAAGATCATCGCTGACAATCCCACCATGTTGGAAGCATTTGCAGCTGATATTCCTGATGACAATGAACAACATATTCAAACCAAAGTTGGCATCGCCGAACAGTTTGAAGAACTGTCCATCCGTATCATCACATTCCTTTTACGCCATTGTGCCAAGCGATCGCGATCTGATGCCATGCACGTCTGCTGGTACAAAGTCAAAGAATCAGGTCTTAAGCTACCTCAAGATAGCATCTCTACCCTTTTATATATAGTCACAACAATGGGCTCTTCTTTCGGCAGTTCAACTTTTCGAAGCCATGAAAAGGATGAAGAACAAATCAATACCTACCTCGTTCCCGAAGAGGTGGCAACGTATCACGATTTGATATGTCAGCCTACAGAAAGCAGTGTCAGTTTGAGAATCAAAACATTGGCTGGTAAAGGTGATACTGAAACTGCCGAAGAGCTCTTGGAAGCTTACAAGAAGTCAATCCAAGAAAGAGGCTCGGAAGAATGGATAAAACTACGAACTTACATACCCGTGTTTAAGAACTACTGTGATTCGGGGAATGTTGCCAAGGCGCTGTCTGTGTTTCATAAGATGAAGAATACAGAAAGTGTGATGCTAGAGCCCGAGAATTATTGTATGCTACTTGCTACGCTAGCAGAGAATGGGTGCTTTCGTATAGACGCATATGCAATTGATGGTGCGCAAAGTCTTGGATACAAACATCCATGCGGGCCTGAGTTATTTGATGAAATAGCAAATGATATGGCTGATAACGTTTTAGAGATATCATCTGCATCTGCACGGCGTTTGAGTAATGCATTGGCTGCTGGCTTCAGGGATGCACCTGAGCCTGCTATCGAGAGTGAGAATTACGATGGTGTTGTCTCCAATGTGAAAGATGCGCATCCATTGGCACCAATGCCATTGACTACCCGACGAGCTGCAGCAAATGAGCTCGTGGCTTGCAGAGTGCTCTTGGATAGGTCAGCCGGAGTTTGTAAGGTCACTGGATCTCAGCAACGGCTCATCTTACTCTGCTCGGATCAACGCAAGCAGCTGCAAGGTGATTTGATTGACTTGGCAAGCACTCAATATACAAATTGGACGAAGAATATTGACACAAAGCGCGATAAGCATGCAGCAATGGATTCCGAAAACAAAGCTTCAGAGCAACTGCAAAAGTTCTCCGAATGGCTCGACGTGCGTGAAGGAGAGCCATTCACGGCAATTGTAGATGGTGCTAATGTTGGATATTACATGCAAAACTTTGACAAGGGGGGTTTCAACTACCATCAAATTAAGTTTATGGTGGATAGCCTTGAGACTAGGGGAGAAAAGCCACTGGTTGTCCTCCCAAACAAGTATAGTCACACAAACTACATTTACAATAGCAAACAGCAGTATCAGTATCTCAATGAGTCGGATGTTGAAATTATGAAAAGTCTGAAAGATCGTGACATGTTATATAGCGTTCCTCCTAGATGCCTTGATGATTTGTACTGGTAAGTTAGTTTGCCAATCAATGTCAAATTGTGGCTATATTTTCACTTGTGCCAATCAAATAACGCAGGATGGTTGCCAGCGTGAGTGATCAAACGGCCTCCCGCAAAGGCAAAGACCTTTCTGTGCCAAGTCATGACCCTACTGGGCGCTTCCCGGGTACGAGACCTATGCTCATTACCAATGATCAGATGAGAGGTAAGAATGTAGTCCTCGGAAACGAAGCTGTTGTCAATAGATGTCATTTCTCATATACATCTAACTCCTTTATAGATCACCGGCTAGAGCTGCTCGAGCCAAGATTGTTCCGTCGTTGGTATGGTTGCCATATTGTTAACTATAGCTTTACTGCATTTGTTATGGATGAGAGTGTGGCTGGCAATGAAGTTAGATTTGCTCAAGCAGACTTTTTCAGCAGAGAGATTCAGGGTAATGAGTGCCCGGCTTCCTATGATGGCAAATGGAAAGGTTTGTCCTGGCATTTTCCAATCACAGACTGGGATTTGGATGAAAGGTTTGTCGTAAGAATTCCAACCCTACAAACATAGAAGCATATTTTTTAACAATGGTATTTTGGGTCTGCATTTCAACATAACTATGGCTTTGAACTTTACATAACATCTAATCATTTAAGATGAAAATCCCTAAAGTCACGCGTGGTTTATTGATCATCGATGGTGTGGCAACTTTAGGGTGTATCTTTTCATCTGAACTGCACATAACATCTCAAATCAATCATTGCTAACTGCATGTGGGCTCAATTTAAAGAAATTACCAGGAAGTTCCTCGTAGTTGTCGATGGAATGGTAGACTACAGGATGTAATCACTTCCACAAGTAGGCTTCGCCCGCATGTGTCTCCTAAATTTCTTGTGAAAATTACGTTTCCGGCACCAGAGTACAGGCTTATCTGAGCGTTTGAGAGACGGCATAGGCAGCCATTTGGATCTGAACTTGAACCGCAGTACCTATTCAACACCTTCACAGCTGATAAATCAGTTTCTGACATCAATTCAACTTCCCACCATTGCTTCCCGTCAAAAGATGTATGAGAAAATGTCGATGTGCTATTATCAATAGCTCTGCCAGCTGAAAAACGGTTCTTTTCCAAGTAAGTAGATGATTGTGACGCTATTCCTTCGAGAGCCACGTTGATCGAATTAGGATAAGAAAGCATTTGAACTTCAAAAAAATGAAGTGCATTTTCTGTCGTCGATTCAATCTTAACCTTTGTTACCAAGCAAGACGAGCGATCTGCATCTGGTGGGAGTTTGGAGCCGCTGGGGCTTGTAGTGGGACGCATACTTGGTCCCTTTGTCAGCAAAAGTGTAGGTGATACACTCGGGCTCGATGACGGCGACCTAGTAGGAAACACGATCAGGCTTTCTGACGGCGACGTGTTCAGATTGGCGGATGGTGCCTAGAGGTTTAAAATCATTGACGGTGAGTTGGCATTCCTCAAGATATTTAATTGAGGCGACAGAAAAACATTTGTTACCTTTGTTGGTCGGCTGCGGGGTGATACAGTTGGTGATCCTGACGGCTGTTCAGACAAAAAGCATGCGTACTGAGTTTAGAACAACATCATACTACTACAGATGCAGTAATGTTTTAGAAGAATGCAAATGGAGCTTGAACAAAACACTCACATTTGGTGAACGAACTGGAGATGTTGTAGGAATATATGAGGCAGATGTAGAAGGACGACGTGTTGCGCATGTGGTCTTGAGGCAGACGTGGTCTCCGTCACGCACTGGCTTCCCGGTGCTGATTGTATCTTGTTTATTAGTGACAAAGTGCACCTGATTTGATCATCAAAAGTGGTGAGAGGGCATTCACGCTACAACACTAAATGGCCTATGGATGTAATGAACTCACCTCTACGAAATTGTTCATGACACTTGCTCCCAAGCCTGATACATTCCAGCAACCCTCATACCCAATTGTGTATGCACTGTCTGGAGGTTTCATAACATACGTAAACTCGTCAGCTATACTTTGCGTAAGTTTGGGATCTGATGCATTTCCACCCAAACGAATCCATGACTCATCCTCATCCTCCACAACATGAACATCAGGATTCGCGGCCATATAATTAGCATTTAGATGGGCAGCAGCACACTGTATGATGATGATGAGAGAAAGTAAAATGAAATGATCATATGATGCCAAATATAAAGTCATCTCGACAGAGTTTGACAAAAGAACTTACAAGAATGTGGTTATGACAATCATAAGCTAGATAGGCTGTTGCCATCTTTTCACTGTTTGGGTCTTCATTTTTGCCACCAACAAACATGTCGATTCTGGCAAAAGACGGGTAATACTCAGTGCCATTCCATCCAGTAATGTTATCGCCTATGCCGTCTCCATCTAAAGGAAATTAAGTTGATATTGTGAGAATTGGCTTTGCACGAAATCAGTGCCCAGTTTGGATATTAATAGTTCGCGAGATGCATACCTTGGTCAATTTTCCCATTGATATCAGGTCTTAGTGCACTGTCACCACTGAGGTTAATAAGTGGCAGTTCATGAGTCAGGGCATCAGAAGGACAAAATCCATTTTCAACGCAGCATTGGACAGTGGGAGCAGACGTTGGAGGTTTGGAGTTAAATCCAGTTGGTGGAGATGAAGGTGACGTTGGAGTCACGCTGGGACTTGTAGTGGGACGCATACTTGGCCCCTTTGTCGGCAAAAGTGTAGGGGATACACTCGGGCTTGATGATGGTGACCTGGTAGGAGACACGGTCGGGCTTGCTGAGGATGACGTGTTTGGATTGGTGGATGGAGCCTAGGTTTAAAAGCATTATTGGTGAGTTGGTATTCCTAAAGAAATTTAATTGAAGCGACAGAAATACAAATTTTACCTTTGTTGGTAGAGTGCTGGGTGATTCAGATGGTGATCCTGATGGCTGTTCAGACAAAAAGGACGCATGAGTTTCGAACAACATCATACTTCTTCAGATGCAATAATGTTGTAAGAAGAATGCACAAGGAGCTTGAACAAAACACTCACATCTGGTGAACGAACTGGAGATGGCGTCGGAATAAATGGGGCTGATGTAGAAGGACTATGTGTCGCGCATGTGGTCTTGAGGCAGACGTGGTCTCCTTTACGAACTGGCTTCCCGGTGCTGATTGTATCTTGTTTATTAGTGACAAAGTGCACCTGAT
>JALLPI010000389.1:0-20962 GCA_036939935.1 Cyclotella atomus | reverse complement strand
CAACGCACAACAAATGCACTTTTCACCTGTGAACAAAACGGTGTCTCCGCTCGAGTGCGCAGCACTTACTTGTAAAATTGAGTGGCCATTGTTTGATGTGGTGGAAAAAGGGGACAAAAAGAGGGATTAAGGATCAGAAAAAACCCAGGGGAAGCTTCCCCTCGGGGAAATTTATTGCGGCTGTACAGTAGCACTAGTCTTCATTGCAGAGTATAGGAATGGCTTCAATATTGTAGCTACTTATCTCTTGAACTGGACAGCAATGATGAATTTGTGTCAGTTCTAATTGTGATTGCTTGCTATGATTACTAAGTACCTACTTCATCTCAGGTAACATCTTCCTCCTCTGCTTCCTCTCTTCTCGCCATTTCCGTGATGTTGATTTATCATCGGTATCGTATCGTATCGCCTCGCCCTCTCTCTCTCGTCACCAGGCCGTGGCCGCATTCTCTCTCTAGTTCTACAAATAATGCCGTGATGGCCATGTGCTGTTAATTTGTGGTTAGGCCGCAAGACGGACATGCTCTTCAGCCCCGTATTGAGCTGTTTGAGCGGCAGTGATGACAGCAGCAGGGCCATCATCCTCTCCAAGTGCTCAAAGATACCACCAGTGCCGTTTCCTCCTCTCGTACTGCTTCGCCCGCTCGACGACAACAACAGCATGACTCTAACAGCAATAACAGTACTGGCAACGACAACAATGAAGCAGCTCAATATTCCAAAACACAATCCAAACTCCAAACGATCCTCTTGCTCTCCACCAATGGACACGATGGCCACGCTGCCCGTCTCGCCATTCTCTCCTTATTGGCTATTTATGCGGATATAATACCTTCGTATCGTATACGTCTTCCTACTGAATCTGAATTATCAGTGAGGGTTAGTAAAGAGATCAAAGCCCAGTGGGACTATGAGAGGAAGTTGTGAACTGGTTATCTGAGTATTTGGGTTTGTTCGAAAAGACTTGGCAGGGTGTTAAATAACAAGTGCTGTAGGTGGTAGAGATTGTGGTGGCAAAACAAGAGGAACGAGATTGAGTGCCACACTCTAACCCCTTGTACTTGTACCAAGCTTGGAGAGAAAAGCGAGGCTAGAATTTGCAGAGATCACTGAGCTGGAAGACATTGATAAGGATGTGGTACAACTGAACAGCTTTTGCAAAAACCTGTATTCCTCTCTTTGTATGTCACGTACTACACAACAAATGAAAATGCCGCCAGCTTCTTCAGAAGCTGGATAATGGATCCGACCCGTTGCTTTATATTCATATCGCATTGATGAATATGGACCAATTACTTCACATCGAACATGATTTTGACACCAGCACTATTAACGAGTGGTAGTGAACCATGGCTGCATTCGACCAATACTCTTAGACGTGTACTAGCCAATGTAGAGTTTGATTAAAAATGCAATGCTGTTCATCTGAAAGGGCTGAAAGAGAACATTGACATATATGGTAGTAGACACAAGTTGGTTCAAGAATGTAAGGCGTCAAAGTTGAGTGGGAATGGGAACTTCAGTTACATAACAATTATCGTGGACATGCAAATACTAAACTTTCGACGAATTCACATGCTGCTGACGTAAAATATACATATGCCAGTATAGTAATGACTTGTTTTGGCGCTGCGATTGCATCAATGGTACTAATGAAATAGAACTAAATAAATGACTTCTCAAAGCTGAGCGAAATCCAACCATACCTCCTACCGCGGCTGTAACTTGTAGGTGCATTGTGTAGTACATAGACACTCCTCCTTAATCTTCGACGAGTCCATCAAGAGTCTGGATAATCTCAGTTGTATCGGCCATGGATCTTTTCAGGCGTAGCTGTCGCTCCCAAAGTCTCTCCCAGCTCTGCTGTATCAAGTAGTGTATCAAACAATAAATGTCTGGGGATGGTCCTTCGGCTGGAGGGTCGGGGCGATTGTTGAGGTCGGGAGTTAAGTCGGCATTCTCCGGATCCAACATCTTGGGAGCATTCGGAGTAGGTCTAGATGGCCCTTTCTTGATTTCAGGCGAGTATATCAAGTCGATGGTGCCATCAGGTACCTTCTTCTCTGGAGTAGGCTTGGAGATGACGGGTGCATCCTTCATTGGCTGCGGATTCTTGTTGGGAGCTTCCAGCTTCCGCCTTGGAGGCAGAATGGTGGTGGTGGTGGTGGTTGATAGTCACCTGTCCTGCGATAGTCACCTGCCCCCCGTGTATGTTCATGTGCGGTTGGTGCACATTAATGCCCTGCGCAGTAGGAGGTGTGGGTGGTATGTTGTTTGGTGAAGGATTACCGTCAGTGTTCACAGAATCACAGGTAGGAGTTTTGGCGGCAAAGTCCTTTCTGATCCGGTTAATGATATTGGTGATTTTCTTCCCCTTTTCGGCTCAATAATCTGCAAGCCCTGGCACATCCTGCCTGATCTGGTTCAGGCCACGCCCTTTGGCAAGCATCTCCTCGAGCGATACCTTCTCCTTCTTACAATGGTCTTGGATCTTGTTCTCAACGGCGCTAGCGGTCTTTCCCTTGGTCATGGTTGAAAGAGTTGAGCTTGAATTGAGATGGTGGTTGGTGCAAGTTGGTGCTTTATGGGGGTTGTTGGTTGTGCCGTTGAAATCTCCATTGTGTCTCGCATGACTCAAAGCAAAACTTTCTTCGCTTCCACGTGTACCTTTGAAAGTATGCTATCTAGCCCTCCGTCCCTCTCTCACCAAGATTAAGTGAAATCCGACATGCTTCTTACAGTAGAGTTGAAGACAACCGTTCAGATTACAACGTCATTGTTAAGGATTCGACTGAACAGCTTTTGCTAGGAATTGTATATGTCTGTCTATGTTCATGTAACAATCAATGAAATTGTTCCACTTAGGTTTCACATTTGAGCTCACTGGAAGAATGGTTCCGAGATTATATATTATGACACCCATTTCAGCTCACTCAAACACACTTCTAATATCCTTGATGAAATTTTCTGCAGCCATAAGCCCCACCTGACGAACCATAAACATTGGAAGTCCAGGCGAGACTCCATGACTTATGTTTGTCAATTCACACCACTTTTCATGGTTCTCGGCAATAACTTCACGAATCAAGTTGACACTCAAGAGAATCTCACATCTGGTAGCCGTGGCATCATTTCCGCCAGTAGTTCCATCTGCTCCTTCCCACACGGATCTGCCAACTGTAATGTACGCCACTCCATCAAATTCGACACCGTCATTTTCCTCCAGACGCCTCGCATAGAATAACGTTTTGAATTCCAACGGTTTGCGTACCAAAGGTGGTTGACTTTTACTGCTCATTATTTTGGCTTCTCCCGATACTCCCAAGAACGGGCATTTGTCCAAACTATGTACTGAACTGTTCTCTTTTTGAGTTAATACATGCTGATCTTCTCTACCGACAGACATTTTGTTGTATTCCATAACTTTGCTGCTATCTCTCAGCAAATCGACAACCTGAGCTGCAGATGCGGGGATGATGCCACGAGACCTAACGATGGGATGTTCAGATCCGTGACCTTGGCGAGTACATTTCGAATGCCAGACGAGCACATCCTTTCCATATGCGGCATTTTTCCAAGATCCCATCCCCTTAATTTTGCCATGGCCCATTTCGCTTTTGTTGCGTTTTGATAGTATACTTTCCGTGCTGCTAACTGCAGTCCATCTACTAGATTCATCGGTAGCCTCTTCGATTCCAATATTGACCAAACCACTCATTACTGGACCTAGTCCACTCCCATCTAATGATATCAGTGACTGTTTGCTGCCAGTAAGATTCATATTTTCGTCGGAGAGCCTCAAATCTTCAACACGGATGTAACTGTTTGTTCTTCTGGGCTGGATTGCGCATATTATTCGCTTCGGTGCAAGAGGTAATGGCTGGCTGTGCGGGGAAGGTTTCGCCTTGGATTTCTCGTCACGCTTTGTCTTAGGTGCAGCTTCGTCATCAAACAATATGTTATAAGTATTGTTTCCGTCTATCGTGGCTTCAATTTCAACTAACATGGTTCTTCTGTTGACAAACACCTCAATTTGATCGTCAACTTCTTCGTGCATGCAATATTATTGTGCTGCCTCCGTAATTTGCAAGTGATTGGAAAAGGAAGTCGCCGTCTCAATTGCTGATTGCGTGTTGTATGGTATTATGATGAAGTACTAATGTCGGGCTGCTGTGTGTGATGCTGTTGTTCGTTGATCATTTGTTGTTAGCGTTGATTGGGTTTGTCTCTTGGTGAACGTAACGAACGAATCTCCCGTCGGCGGAGTGCTCGCCAACGGTTTGTTGCTTTTATGCCCGCTATGCCCTCTTCTTTCTTCTCTCCCGCCTCCATCATCCCGCCTCCTGCCTCCGATCCGCCACACTACACATCGGCATCTTCGCCAACCGACCCATCACCCATCTCATCCTTAAACCCTACCCAATTCAACCATCAGGAGGCCAAACACACTGCACGAGAAACTCCAATTAACAATGATAGAATGGCGTTGGCTGATCTTTGCAGCATCGCTGATTGTCAATCCTCTGGCTCTGGATGACAGAGTTTTTGTACTTGAATGGGCAGATGCATTCGCTCCTGCAGCTGCTTTCACTCAACCAAAGAATGTGTACTGTGCTGGAAATATAATGCAAAGCAACGGGCTGGATGGTTCTTTTAGTTCTACTCGAAGCATAAGCAACAGTACCGATGTTCTTACATCTGATGACAAAGAACGCTGCAGAAAGGTTCTCACATCTGCCGTATTGAAAATTGCATATGACGGAACTCACTTTTGTGGATGGACTGGCAGTACTCACAGAGTCTCAACTCAACATAATTCCCAAGCATCGCATGATGGATCAAATCGAAAACAATCGAGAAGAAGCCGTACATTGCAGCGAAAAGGTTCTGGATTTACCAGAGGCGAAGGCAGCATACGAACTGTTGAGCAAGCATTGAAGATATCTCTTGCAAAAGTGTATGGGAATATTCCAACAGAAGGTATTATGTTTGATTCCTGCAGCCGAACAGATAAGGGTGTTCACGCAACTTCACTAGTTGTGCAATTCTACTGTTTGGCATGTGATCGAGAAGACTTTGACATTGATTCGCCATCAAACAATACCTGGGCTCGGCTACGCCCAAACTCATCGACAGACACAAACTTTCTTCCTCTACCATTTGATTCAAACTTGTCAAAGTTGGTTTTTGTTCTTAATAGAATGCTTCCTCCTGATGTGAGAGTGGTGGCAGCATCGCCTGCTCCTGAAGTCCCAAAACATACACCTATTAGGAGTAGTTGCGAAAATGATGTACTGTCAGGTAAACAACCCAATGTTGAACTATCATTCCATCCAACTCTTCATGTCAAAAGCAAAACTTATACATATCAATTTGCAGTTGGACCAATACAAGACCCACTAAGATCTGACTTTATTTGGCATCTAGATGGATCCTCGCAAAGAGCTGTTGGGATGAATGGTCAGAGGTTTTGCTTGAAACGAGCAATCAAAGCTGCAAATGTCTTTGTCGAGCAAATACAACCACGCGACTACTCTGCATTTCGATCGGCATTTCGTGGAAATGAGAGAAGGCGAGCTCAGAGCCCTGTATGTACTATCTGGAAGTGTGAATTGGTTCGAGAACCGACTGAAATTTTACCAAGTTGGGATCCATTTAGTGGTAACAAATCAATAAATTTGAAGCATGGGAGTAGATTATCCGATGTTGATAGATCATTCGTGGCTGGCTCGACATATGACCCTGTTAATGTTGGGACATACACCTTTGTAATAACAGGAGATCGATTCCTCTACAAAATGGTTCGGAATATAGTAGGAGCAATTGTGGCTGCTGCTTGTGGGCACATTGAGGTTGACGATATTCGAAACAGTCTTACAACTCCAGCACATGATGATGACTCAGTGAGAAGAATATGCGCTCCAGCTCGAGGTTTGGCATTGTGTAATGTTGAATTTCCTGAAAGTATTGTGTTTGATTGGCAAACAGGATGAAGTATGTTTTGTAGCAGAACTGATTAAGTATCTTGTTTAATCATGATCAAAGCGAGAAGGTCTATAGTCGTCTAAGATTCTAAGTAATGCTGTGTGGCTGCCGGAAACTAAACTTCTGTACACCTCGTAAGCTGCCAGTTCTCCTAGCAAGAGGCTAAGTGTAATTCCTGAATGTGTTACTGCAGCGTAGAGGCTAGGGCTGGATTCTATAAAACCAATAATAGGAAGCCCATCTACAGGCATTGGGCGGTTTGCCTTTGTTGTTCGCACTGGTGTATTGGCGTTTACTTTTGGTATCTCGAGTGGCTTGATTGATTTGGCTGCTGTCTCCAACATGGCAGCACCTACAATTTCGTCATTGTTCGTGTCAGAATTGACATTGGAAGAAGTCCCTAACGTAGATGCACCTCCAACGATTAGCTGCCCCCCTCCAATGACAAGTGTTCCATCCGAGCGTCTTAGTATATGTGACTGTGATATTGTATCAACAAAAATAGTTTTGATATTGGTGGCTTCACATTGACTCTTCGCGTATGCAATCACACCTGGTTCATATTTCAGTGGAATGTTTGCGCCTGTTAAAAATGGCGATGATGTATTTGATCCTGCAGCAACAATTACTGTGCTAGCTTCGAAGAATTTGGTTTCAGTACTGGCATCATCAGAATATTTGATACCTATGACACATCCGTTCGAGTCGCGAGTTATCTCGTGTATTTCTACACCCTGTTGGAATGACACACCATCATTCTGTGCAGCCACGCGAAGTGCTTTCACTGCCTCTTCTGGGTTGACATGTCCCTCTTGAGGATAGTAGAATATATCTTCCTGGACTTCTTTTTGTTCTTCTTGTTGTGAGACCCAATCAATCCCTGGCTCCAACTCAGCAGCTTCCTCTAATGTTAATGGCCCAATGCATGAGTAGTATGGAGAACCCAAATTTGTTGTAGATTCTCTTCGATCACATCGACTTCTGCGGATCAGCGAGCCAGACCATGTTGGAAACGTTTTGAGCAGGTTGTGGCGTCTCCACGATTCCATTCCAAGTAGATTAAGTTGCATGTATGATAATGGCGCTTTGTCATTTGCATTTAGCCAGGCAAACGAAGAGGAAGTGGCCGTCCCAGGGTCAATCTCATCGTTGGGATTTCCTGGTAATAGGTTTGTTCTGGTGTCCATAACAGTCACGTTGACCCCTGTTAACGATAGGTGGTACGCAATGGACGACCCCATGATGCCGGCTCCGATGATTAGAGCAGATTTGTTTTGTACTGTCCCCGAGATCTTTTCTGTTGCTTGTTTGTGAGTCAAAAAGCTCAAATTTGACGCTGAATATTCCATCCAATTTGAGTTGCAAGCGTTTTCATCATTGAGCTTTGCTGCATCATTTGTCGTAGTCATTGAATTGACAAGTTCCTTCCCGGTAACACGGCGTAGTAGTTCCCAATGGTAAGAATTGCTCATGTGTGCCTCATCCATCAAGGATAGTATGAGTCCATTACGCTCATATATTTCTCTCATTGCCAACTCTCGATTTGGAGTAATATTCCCACCTGATATTGACATTGAGTATCTTTCCAAGTAAATCATCATTTCTTCAGTAGACCAAGTTGATTGAAAAGACCCAAGTTCTTCTGTAGTCCATGTCTCTACACCGAGAGCTTTCAATGCAGGCATCAACTCTTCAACCAGTTTCTGAAGTTTGTCGGAGTGTAGTGTGTGAACATCTTTAACAGACAGTGGCTTGTCGTTGAATCCTACATCATGGCACAGCAACCACATCAAAGATGACCAAGCTAACTTCTTTACAGCTGCCGCTTGCAGTTCTAGTCCAGATTCCGCTACAGTAACAGGTACATTGTCGTTTTCAAGTTGCTTTGCAAGAGTATTTGCATGTCTACCATAAACAACTGTGGGCGGAGACCCAGGAGAGCAACTCACTTTTGGAACATGTTTTTTCAAGACACCAAAGTGAAGAATGGCTACAGTGGCTTCATCGCCACTTTCTTCATTAAGAAAGCTCAAATGACGTGACGGAATGCAGTTGCAAAGAAACACCAAATCTTTTCTTCGATTCGGCACTGTGGCAGCCCATACATCTCTTATCGAAGATGATGGTATGCAAGCATAGATTGGAGTGTTTTGCCTGCTCAAACATCCAGGAGCCAAACCTCGTGGAGTGGCGAATGCAAGTTGGTATTGATGTTGCTCGTAAGGCAATAATCGATCGGGATCCTGTCTGCAGTTCAAGCTGTGGAGAATGTAGCTTCCAATTGTACCACTTGATCCAATCACTTCCCCATCGTACAAGTATTCGGCTCTCAATTCACTACCACTGTGTAATCTTGGACCTAAGGGCAATGATGGATACCATGCCACCACCGGGATCGGCAGTAACAACAGCAATGATATCAAACTCATAGCAGCAGCTCAGAGCAGCAGCTGAAAGACAGTATAAGAAATGCATATAAAGGTATTATGTAATTGTTCGTATGAGAATACCTTTATTTCTGGAGTTTCCATCTCCACTCTCTCCTTTCCTCTCCTTTCTCCTCTTTCTCCGTGCTCTCTCCACCAACCGCAAATAGCCATGGTTTCCTTGACACGGCACCTTCAACTGTACGGGCTGCTGCAACTGCTTTGGCACGCCCACTCTCTCAAACCGACGACCTTCCCTCCCTTAATCGACGTGCCAACATATTCCCTATCCACGCGCGGCGAAGATCCATCACTTGACACAATGAACATATTGACCTATGCCTCGCCAGTCGGTATCAAACCGCATAGAATGTGGTCAATCAGTCTGTATAAGGGGACATTGACACATGAAAACTTTGTGAGAGAGCGTAGGGGAGTGTTACAATTGCTTACACAAGAGCATGCTCAAGATGCCAATAATAATGGGCCTGGATCTCTAATCCGCATTTTGGGAGGGACATCAGGGAAGGATGTCAATAAGAGATTACAATGCGAAAAACTAGGGTATGCATGGAATGAATTAGATATTGATGAATCGGGTGAATGGCCTTCTGTGCTACCTGGATGCATCCATTATCTGCACCTTGAGCTCCAGGGTGATTTGGTTGATTGCGGATCTCACGAGGTTGCATTATGTCGTGTTGTTAGCATGACTTCTGATGAGTCGATAGAAAGTGCAGCAATGGAGTTGGACTACTTGTCAACTCGAGTTTTAAGGCATATGGGCATTATCTCCGAGTTTGGAAGAATTGCCGAGAACGTAGATGAATGAGTGTTGAATCTGCTGAGTTTATGGATGGCGACATCTACAATAAAACTATCTATACATCAACCAAGGCTGAGGTACATCGCAGATTATAGCTCTCCCAACCATGAGTAGACCTGACTTCTCTTCGCCTGAACCAATGCTGAAATTTCACGCTCCTTCTTCGAAACTACCATACCAAACTGCCACTGTTGTAGAGCTATGCGAAGACAGAGCCTGCGGCCATATTGCTCAGCCTGTCTTTCCTTGAAAACGCGGTCATTTCGAGACCTGACTGTATCCGTGTGCCATACCAAAAGGATCGAGCCGATTAGCCTGGTAGAGTACTTGTGGGTAGCCAAACTTAGCTGCTGTTGGGTGTTGATGGTTTCAACTTCCCAAGCGGCAAAGGCCTTGGCCAATAGTCTACGCTCATTAAAGTCTTCTGCCAGCCGATGTCTCTTGATCAACAGTGCCAATCTTCGTCGTTTCTCATCATCCTTGAAGAGTCTCCAAAGCTGAAAGGATTTCTCTCTTGTTAGATCAGACCACCAGAGATGCGCCTACAATGTGAGTAGATTGCAGTGTGAGAAGAGAGTTTTGATGCATTTGAAACAACCAATCAGTACATCCTAAGTACAAATACTTGCCTTCTGTTCATTAAAAGCTATGACTTGACGAATCTTGGTCCACTGTTTGAATAAACGTCTACAAAGAGTAATCTCATAGTGGAGGGAGGCCAACCGCAGCGCTTGTTTTCTATGGGCTATTTCCAGTTGCTTTCGTTTTTCCTCTTCGGCTTTTTGTTGACGGTAAGTGTTGTGGAGTTTCAGCTCCTCGTCATCCTTAATTCTCCTGTTTCTTTCGTCTTGCTCTTTTCTCAAGCGCTGCTTCTCCTCTTGCTTTGATTTTAGTATGATCCTACGCTCTTGACGTTCTCTCCTTCGTGCTTCCATATCGATAACCAACTTGGGTGTGGCGCTGTTAAAGGATGGGGACTTTTTCTTTGTGTTTAGTGGACGGAGAAGACAGGAGTTTGGTTGCTGGTTCTCTTTGTCGATGATGGCTCTCCCAGAAGATTGCTTGTGTGGTGCCTTTTTGGTTGCTGCGTTGGGTTTGGAGTCCTCCTTCAGTCTTTCTCGAGAAACGATCAACCAACGTGCAAAATATACTTTCAACAGCCAAGAAGTGTAAGTCTGATGTGCCATCTCAAATTTTCGAGCTCTCTCTTTGATGGATTGGACAGCTCTTCTCCATGCCAGATAAATTCTCGACTTGCTCTTATGCAGCGCCTTGTGCTGAATTGTCTACGAGGTTGAAAGCTTTGGTTAGCACGTCATTTGTCTGCAGCATTTTCATTTGTAGCAAATCGCGGGACTTACTTTCTGGCGATCCTGAGCTGCTGCCATGATTTTCTTCCACCCATCGAATGCTCGTGTAAGCACTTTGATTCTGCACCTATCTACGGCCTCGGTTTCTACGGCACTTGAAATTGTGGACAGATTCTTCCAGGCGGCAAATGCCTGGCGGAATTGTTTACTACTAGCTCTTCCAAATTTGATGGCCAGTGCTTTCTGTTTTACCCTTACAATCCTACAATGATTCTTCCACAACAAAAACGTTTTGCCGAGGATTCTGCCATGCCGGAGCTTGTGTACTATGTTTGTAGTCCGGTTCAGGCGCTTCTTCTCACGTTTACAATGTGCTGCAAGACTTCTAATACACAACCGAAGAGTCCTTTCTCGTCTGGTCTTTTGAAACAGAGTAATGATGTGATTAGTGCTGAATGAGCCTCGCGTAACTTCTGTGGTCGGTTCTTTATTCAGAGATGATAGTTTACTTTCAAAACGAATACCATCGTCCAATGTGCTGCAATTCAATTGATCCAGTGGCTCTATTGCTGGAAAGTTGTTGAAATCAAAGCTGTTATCGTGTGAAAGTGATGGCACGCTGCAATAATTTACCTCTGGCTGTGGGTGTGATAACAGTGTTTCCATTTGACTAATCACGAAAGCAACTTCCTCGTCGAATGGCTCATTGAGACTCAGCTGCACATTCGTAAACAGAGGTATGTTGAGCTCTTCTGCTTTGGCTTGTGTCTCGGCAATCCAGGCAGTCAAATCATTGGCTAGTGTGTCATCCTCTTTATTGCACGGTCGTTTATATTTCCGCTGCCAATACGAAGGTAAATCCTCGTTCTCATCGCTGGAAGAGCCCTTAGATTGAGGCATTTTCAATAACACCGGAACCTACTGCTCATACGATTCTCTGGTTACTGCCTAGTAGAGAGAGCGTGCAGATCGCTCATCTACTCAACACCCTATGATACTGTCTGGTTACTGTCATCTTTCACCCACTCGAACGTCCATCCGGAACGACGTCACCCTCTTCGTCTGTCTCCCTTAGACGTCTATTTTAAAATACGGCGCGCCAAAACGACTCTATCTCACTTTCACTTGGTCATGCAAATCGGTGCTAACAAACCAAAAAGGAAGCTGGTGCTTATAGGAGGAGCATCCATTCTCTGTTTGGCTGCGATTGGAGTATGGATAACCAACGATGCACGTCTAGACCTTGAGGAATGTCTTTGGTAACTTTTACATGTTGTACATGTTCCTGCTCCACCTCTTCGTCGCCATCTGTTCTACGGTGAGGGCGGCGGCGGCTTTGACTGTTCAAACAACACCAAATTACTATGATCAATGGTGCGAGAATAACTGTTCATCGCTCGAGAAATGCAGCGGCCAATATGGTCAAAATCACACAGACCTTCGTTTGCTGTTGAATTTTCCTATTGACGATGGACCGGGCAAACACCTCGTTTTTGACAAATACTTTGGCAACACGGTCAATAGGCAAAGCTTCGAAACACAATTCGTATTAGATATTGCAACAGCTCTTGATACCAGTCCGTGCCGAGTATATGTCTTAGATGTGTCTCCGAAAGGAACCGATTCATACTGGGACAGCGAAAATGTGTTTGTTACTTTCCGGCTGTTTCCTTGTGATACAGACGCCGTAGCCAATCTAACCAAACAGATTCAGGAACCCAAGTCGTCATTTTATCAAGGAAAAGTGACACAGGCAGCTGACAGTTTGTATGGATTAACGGCATTGAAGTGGGATTTTAGTCTCAAGTTGACGTATTCTATTTCCATTGTTGGTGGAGATGATGTCATCGAGCCTCCAGAGCACGAGAAGTACTTGAATCAAGGCAGCCTGCGATCTTGCTCGGACAAAGCGAACTCAGGAAGCCTTTATTGTAGATTTGAGCATGATCTTGTAGAGGATATGGAAACCAGTCTTGGCTTGCAACGTGGTCAATTTGTTGTACTTTTCATGAAGGAGGCCGATAGAAACGCTGTCGCTGTTTCATTCCGCCTTGTCCCGGACTCTTCGATATCAGTTGAGATTGAGGACTGGATTGGATCAACGGTATCCAATCTCATTGATCAAATCTCAAATCAGTCGTCACAACTCTACAAAGGAAATGTCAGCTTCAAAATCGATCCTACTTGGGGTATCTCGGGGAAATCAAAGCAACCGCGCCAATTCACACAGTTCTTGTCACGCCCAATCCCTTCAACATCCCATGATGCCTACGAACGATGCAAAGCAACCCACAGATGTCCAAGAGCGTGGAGCAACTACAACCAAACTGCCGCTCAAACCTCCCATACATCACAACAATTTAAGGGTGGAAAGCATACCAATGTTGACTTGTTTTATGGTTTCGAAGACTGGAGGCGCGGCATTCGTTCGTGGAAGCAAAGCTGCAGGAACGGAGCCGGTGGGAAATGCCTACCTGAGACAGAATCAGAACAAAACTATCAGATGCCAATAGGTGCACACTTTTCGCCATTTGACTTTGAATCGTTGGGGCAGCGCGTAGCAACGTATGGCGGATTGTTCAACAGTGGTCTTGTGTTGAATCAACAAGAGTTACAAAGAGATATTAAGTTGCAGAGGTCCTTGATTCGTGATTATGAATCTCTGGTTGACTGGCTAGACCAAGAATATATTCACGCTGTGGCTGCTGATGTTTCTCTCAGAACACGTGAGGAAATCAGAGCAAACATCACAAACTACACTGACTCTATTGCACACGAACGACAGCTTCTACAAACGCTCTCTACCAGCAGCCAATGCATCGTCAACTGCACTCTTTTGTTCAATACGTCATCCGCTATTCTTAGCGGTGCCGTGAATGCTTTAGGTGTCATTGCCAAAACCTCGAATGGCACGGAAGTTGTTATATGGGCATTTGATTCGATCGACATCGATGAGAAAGTCAATGTAACCCTCACGGGTCAGAGAGCCATGGTGATACTGTCTAGATCGTCCGTTCGTCTGAATACAACTCTCAAAGCTGTGCCCGGAACGCTTGGAGGCTTTCCAGGAGGGTTTTCAGTGAGTCGACGACCAGAAGACAGATTGAACAGAGTTTGTTTGGAGCAGGCTGATGAAAGGCAGTTTCTTGACATTTGCCACGGTAAACAATGCTGCCCAGGCGACCAATCTATATCTACATTAACCAAGGGTGTTGTCAGTAACAATGTCAACGGTCCGGGCAGTCCGTCATCTCGAGTCTATCTCTTTACTATTCAAACGAGTGCGCCTGCAGTACACGAGGTTATGTCTCTAAAAACGTCCGCAGATATTGGTCAGACTTTGAGCGGAGGGTTCAGATTGCATTTTAATACTTGTGGTGTATTGGTGGTACAAGAGACATTCTGTCGAGAATTCTCTACTCCGTTTCTGCCGCATGATATCTCAGCCATTGGTCTCAAGTCCAAAATGGAAGCATCTCTCAATCCTTCGTCGAGGCTCAAACAAATTGATAGATCTGGAACACCTATTGGCATTGGAACTGTAGAAGTCACCCGTGAACGGCTTGGAACTTCTGGTGGATTTCATTGGAAAATCACATTTACCAGCGCAGTCGGCAGTATTAGCAAGGGCTCGGGCCGCATCACTGTGCATTCTGAGCTAGTGTCGAAGGGTGCGAGTGCGTCTATTGAGACAGTCCAGTACGGTAACTCGATTGGAGGGGCATTTTCTCTTCAATTCCTGGGCAATCAAACGAGACAAATACACCATGATGCGTCGGCACGGGAACTCAGAGAAATTCTGCTGCAGGATATTCCTGCCATCGAAACGGTCAATGTGCTTCGAAATGACGGCATAGCAAACTGCAATGATGGTTTTTGTTACAATGGTCCCGATCAATCTGGTGGCTACCTCTGGACACTGACCGTAACAACGGACGAAGGTAACATTTCACCATATTACCCTACCTCAAATGATTTCGATAATGAAGGCGACATAGCAGAGATGACTACACAAAACAATTTATCGGGTTGTGTTGATTCTAAGTGTCCACAGATTGAGATAAAGGTTGGTAACGCAAAGAGTCACAACAAAGAAATGCGTGGTGTCGTCACGGACAAGCCCTTCTCTGTGGCATATGGAGGTGCTGGGGCGGGATACGCTGGTTTGGGTGGGATTGGATTTGGAGTCATTGGTGCTGGAGAGCCATACGGAGATGCCGGGATGACCGATTTGGTCGGGGGGAGCGGAGGAGCCGCCGGGGCTGTTCAGCCATTTCAGTTGGCACTGTTCAAAAGCCCAAGAGGGCGAGGAGGAAGTGGAGGCGGGGCTATTGAGATTGTGGCTGCAAATGATATAATCGTAGGGTCATATGGTGCGCTATCATTTGATGGAGAGCCAGGAGCTGATGATTATCAATCTGCTAGTGGAGGTGGTAGTGGGGGCTCAATACTTCTTTCTGCAGGTGGTGGTGTTCAAATCAAGGGCAGACTATCTGTCGTTGGAGGCTCTGGTGGATACATGAAGTCAAAGAGTAATGCAATCGGTGGAGGACACGGTGGTGGTGGTTCTGGAGGACGAATCGCATTGTATGGCGAGAGTGTGGTCATTGAAGACGAATCGTCCCTTACACTAAATGGCGGCTCGTGCAGCGATAAATCACGGAACAATTGCACTGGAGGAGATGGATCGCTCTTCGTCAAGTCTGCATTGGAGACTGGATTGGTATTAGATCACACAACAGGGGCTGAAGGAACATCAAGCTCCCTTTATCTTCATGCGAGGACAATTCGATCTGCTTATAATCCACTCAAGAGTCTCGCCTATACCCAAAGTGGTCCTGAGTACGACTTTAAAGCATCGATTCGGCCTGACAGAGTAGCATTCTACCTTAAAACTTCCAATTCTACAAATGATGGATGGGATGCCATGATTGAGCTGCGTGAATCGAGATGGTCTTATCTTGCCAGCAAAAAAATACTTGATTATACTGCGGTGATTGGGTTGGGTGTTGGCCGAGAGATACGCCACGGAGCCAATTACGTCGGCGCACCGTTCACCGATGAACACGTTAAGAATTTGACTGTGATTCACCCGATTGTCCACAGCAACACTTGGACCAAGGTAGATATTCGACTCGACTGGAAGCAAAGAATTCACAACGTTTTTATAAATGACACTCGTGTCGTTCATAGCATGCCATTTCGGGGAGATGGGATTCGTGCAATTTCTATTAGCAATTTCTTTGAAGGAGATGGAGTTTGGCTGGATGAGATCTTTGTTGGCGACGATAAATCAATGAACTTTTACTGTCCGGTAGTTCAAGCTGATGGGACTGTTTACATGCAAAGACCTTTCGAGAAAGGCTGGAAGGGTAGCGATATTGGCAGGGAGAGTTCTACGCTTCCAATGCAACGTCATACCTCGCATGTGTCGGACCGGGCGCTCTATCAAAGAGAAACGGATCTTTTCATTGCACCCTTTGATGGTGAAGAGAAGACTTTCTTTCATTCTGACATCCAATTCAAGACTGATCACGGAGATAGAGATCTCAAACCAGCCAAATTCCATGCTGGGTCCATATTGAAATTGCCTCGGGGTGGTACCTTTGACAAGGTCTTTCTATCAAATCGCATAGGTTCAAACAGCGACACCTACTTTTGGTATGGCGAGCACGACTTCGACAGCTCGGGTGCAGTGATGGCATGTTCCACTCAAGACCACAAGACTTGGAAATATGAGGGAGCAATGCTGCATTACATAAACATCACGGACATGGTGTATGGTTCCAGTGGGCCATTTCACATCGAAAAGCCAAAGGTTCTATATAATGACTTGACCCGTAAATACGTCATGTGGATGATAATAGACAACGAATCTAGAGATCTTGGGCTAGCAGGTGTGGCTGTCAGCGATGAGCCTGACGGTCCATTCGAGTTTGTGCGTAGTTTTTATCCTGATGGCAACCAAACTCGTGACCAAACTTTGATCCAAGATAATGATGGCTCTGCCTACTTGTTCAGAACTTTTTATCAAACCGTTGACTATGTCATGCCAGAAGCAGTGATGCAACCTACTTGGGAGAGCGTCAAAAATGCCGACGGTAGCATCAATTTTGCGCTTAGTCGCCACCGAGCCGAGTACGAGCCAGGTTACGATGATTATCACGACATATACCTACAGAGGTGGCGGACTGAAGATAAACCGTGGAAAGTAGTTTGTATTAACCGGCTGACCAAAGAGGAGCGGGAGGTTCCCTATGGACACGAGTATCTCAACTATGATGGCGATATTTGTCACCACCCTTTTGAATACAAAGTTGTACTGGGACAGGGCAATCCAACTCATGAAAACAGCAAGCATGGCATACGCACTCGATTTCTTGATCCCAATGATCCTGCAAACAATGTTTGGATCCCCGACTCGGTACCCAATGTAAAAGGCCAAACATGGAAAGCCAATTACGAAGATGGGACGTGTGGAAAGAGAAATATCAATGATGACAAGCATCACTTTGATCCTATGATTCCCTTTCGGGAAGAGCCAAATCGAGGCGCATGCTCAAACATTGTTGACAATCCAATCCATCCAACTACTTCAGACAAACGCATAGGTCCTGCAACAGTTGTCAAACGTCGGCGGGCTAAGTATGTTGCTATTAGCAAACTCACCGATGATTATCTTGATACTAATGGCATTGTGACAACATATGAAGGGGGACTTGAAGAAGGGGCAGATCTACTGTCCCTTGCGAGGCAATTTATCACGAGACATAATCCATTCGAATGGCACCCCTCGGATAAAGAGATTGGGACAACCTATCAAGCTCCAATTCACGATGGCTACTTCACACAGATTCGTAACCAAGACAAAGCCTTCCATCTGTTTGAAACTCTGCCAAATGATAGATCAACAAAGTCTACTGCATGTGTGTTTGATGGCACCTGCATAAATAACTTCGCTGACCAAGTAAATTAACATCCAAGAACAAGACTTGTCAGCAGAACTTGAACTCACCGTAGTGCAATCTGATTGAAAGATGCTTCGCTCATCTTCATCTTCTCTTGCTATTCGGAATCGATAAGTCTCTTTGCACCATAACAATCAAACACTTGTTACCCTTTTGTTGAGTGAAGATAGATCCAATCATCAAAGAAATTGTGTGGGGAGAAGAAATGGAAGCAACAATCTGATGTAACCAGAAAACAAGTACATCCGACAAGCCCGACATGTTTAAGATGTGATTGTTTAAACAGATCTATTGTATACCAGTAGTAAAGTTTATAGCATGGTACTCCACTGAGTCTTTTATACTGTTACAATAGTTTTATCATCCATGTCAGCATTGATGAAGCACAACTCCAGTGACGATCATGCGCATCCCAATTTTCTACAAAATAAATGACAGGATCATGCAAATAGTGGCAAAATTGACTCTTTGGGCATGGTTTCAAGATAAATGCTGTAAAGTCAAATCAGGAGATTGTACTTGTCTGGATTCATAAAAAATCCAGATCTTGACAAGAAGCCAAACTTTCAACCCACTGTAGCTCAAAGTCACAGGAGGACGCACAGATTGGCTGCAATGAGCTGCTGGCCCATTCAAACATCGCTCAATGGATCCAGATGAGGACATGAGAGGGTCTGGAAGCAGCAGATGGGGTGTCATGATGCCACTTTTTTTGCTTGGACTCTCCGAAAATCAGTCAAAATACGCACGTAAGTGCACTCGAGAGTCAGAGGTATTTTAGTAGTTAAAGCTATAGAATTACCTTTATAAGCCAACGCTTTTTCAAGCCAACGGCCTCAACAATGGCGGCGATTTCCTCCGAAAAAGCCGCATCTGCCAGGCAAAGGGAAACACTCCCACCATCAAGCCAACCACAGAAACCGACTCGAGCCCACATGGCTGACAAAGGTCGCAAGGTTTGGAGAAAAACCACACGATAGAAGCCGGGATCTCCGCATCTCCACTCGGCAATTGAGTGCAACACCTGCATCAGAACATAACAGGAGAAATGAGCCAGAAGGTGTTGCTGTGCACACACTACTGCATCTGCTACTTAATTCCCATTTAGTTGATTGTTGTGTTCATATTTTTCAACACTTTGATTTGATTGGTAATAGCAGGGAAAGGTGAGGTGAGTATGTTTTAATTAGATGAAATGGTGTATTCTGATGACTAATACTCACCTACTACTCTCCATTCCAACAACGTTTCTTACAGCTTTGAACCAATGGGAATGGGTGTGAGAGGAGCAGGGTGGTGGAACTGCTGCATGGTTGGCAGCAGCAGCCCTCCCACATGTCACCTGTGAGTTAATGATATTTTCATGTATTTATTCATACACAAAACGTGATTTCTTACCTTCTTCTGGTCCAATCTGGATCATTCCATTTGCAGCAGACTATTCTCCTATGTATTCTCAAGCATAGAAGGTGAGAGGAGGTTCATGGCACCTACACAGCAGGAGATTGGGTGTGGGGCAGTGTTGGAGATGTACATGCATTTTTTGTTCTCGATGGCACCAACAGATCTGGGAGGGCCATAGTATATTTAGAGGTAGGATAGGCACGTCAGGTGATGCCTTTGGGTGGTGAAAGGACGCTTCAGGAGTTTGGGGTGGTTTGCTCCGGTCTAAGCATCACTTTGTAACGGATCTGTGAGATTGCCATGTATTTCTCTGCATTCAAAACACGCAAAAACATGACAGCTCACCTTCTTATGGTTGGATTTTGACCATTCCAACGTGGCAGTCTCTTACTCTATCAATGATCAATCGTAGGAATGCAAGAGGAGGTCAGCAGTGCCACCACAGAAGGAGAACGGGCGCCGGATGGCTTCGGAGATGGACGTGCAAATTTTTCGATGTTGCTGATATCGGTGGCTCTAGGGAAGGCCGCAGTGGATGGATGGGCCAATAGGCACGTTGGGTGATAACTATGGGTGTTGGCAAGAGGATGCAAAAGGTTTGGGGTAAATTGATTGTGTGAAGGCTGATCAGCGAAGATGTATTGGCTTCGGCCATCATGGTTGTGATGTTTTTTGTTAGTAGATGAAGAAAATGAAATTGCGTAAAACTCATGTCAAATTTTGTACAAATACTGTAAAATAAGTAGGGAACAGCTGTCAACTGTCAAATATTGTTAGATCACCGTCAAATTTCTTACAAAACTCTCTCTAGAGTTTGATTTTGCAGGATGAGGGAAATTCATCTGAGCATGTCTATTTTTATTAAGCCACCATGCACATGGCATAAATGAAACTAGAAAAAATGTCTGTTGCACTTCTCACCCTCTCTCTCCTCTCTCCTCTCCCCTTCATACATTGCCACACTATGATTATCCAACCATGACAATAGTGCCACCTCCTACCCCCTCCTCCATCCACACTATTACTTCAGTACTTATTAGTAGGCTCCCTTGGCCTAAATTCCCCTGACACAAACCACCCTTGACAATGTACAACACAGCAGTCAATGCTGTAGAGATATCTCCAACTCCAACATCGGCACACTATGATTATGACCAACCATGACAATATTGTCACCTACCACTGGACCTCCTCCATCCAATTTATTACTTCATTGCATATTATTATAGACTCCCTTGGCCCAACTTCTCCTTACACAAACCACAAAACACAGCAACCGTCCAATGCAATGCTTTGTTGGTGGTCAGTCGAGACATCTCCTCAGTGGGGGCCCCAATGCAAATCATGTACTGGATGGGATGATTACTTGCAACTTATGCACTACTTTCTGATGATTCACACAGGACCAATGAGATTTGCAAATGAAAGGAGAGGGGAGAGTGCAAGGTATGATGCAATGCTTTAAAATATTATCATCATCGTCACAAACTGATAGTATCATCATATCAATCTCAAATTCTTTGCACCACTCTCAATAATGGCCATTACAAACAACTCCTTTTATGGGGGGGGAGGTTTGTGTCATTTTTATGTTGGGATGTAAGGTGTGTATGATGTGATTCTGATTTGACTACTTGCATGCTAAAAATCTTATGATTTTGCCTCCTCTAAACCAACAAGACCGCCAACAAGGTGAAGGCTGTTAAAAGGGCACTTAAGATGAGGGGAGAGAGGGTAGCTGCTAAGAAGATCAAGATTGGCACCGTGGTTCAATTGAATATGGGTTGGATATATGAGGAGGCTTAGAGACCTTGTTGATGAGAATGGAGAGTGATTTGACGGCTGTTTAGTGCAGTTGTAGTTGAATTGTGTTTGTTTTGACAGTGAGTTTTTGATGTGGGGTGATGAAAGTACTGACATTGTTGACTACCGAATGTGAATCTAATGCTTCTCTCATCAAGTTCTAATGCAGAAAAGTTAATGTAAATGCAAAACTAGTACTGTATGCAACATAATATTAGACAGTATAAGTAATACAAAAAA
>JALLPI010000388.1:0-21025 GCA_036939935.1 Cyclotella atomus | reverse complement strand
GTTGATGGACAGACCTTCCAATGTTCCCTCCAAACCTTTCCATGCACCCCCCTAATAACTTATGGAACCTGGTCTCAAGCCTTCTCAAAGCATTTTGTGCAGTTTTGTTGTGTAGATGTGCAGCCTTGGTAGGAGCATCTGTAATTGCTCGCTCTTTGTAAGATGCCTGAGCATTGAGAGCACCTTGTGATTCCGAGATGCCAGCAGCATGCTCTGGATCCAAAACATGGTTGGGAATCGCCTAAAAATAGATATGCAAATCAGTAATGAGATGTGGATGTAAAGAATACTAATACAATAATACATACCTCTCAGTGATCCTCTTAATCGTCTCTAGATTTGACTGCTCTTGCTGCTGTCCTAGCTCTTCTCTCCTCAACAGACAGCTTGTTTAGAGCAACGAGTGGGCCTTGAGAGCAGAAGCAACAGACTCCTCCACAAGACTGTTGATATGGTGGAGTGCAGAGAGAACTGCAGCACTATCAACCGGATCAGCACTTTCATATTCTTCACGCGCCGCATCCATCTCCCTCTGCCACTTTCTTGCGGCTCTAAAATCCTGCAGCCAAATAGCATCTTCAGTGGCCTGCTCATCCTCTATCTTTTGGAGGCACTGGTCTAGTTTCTTCTCATCTTTGGCAGAAGTAGAAATCTAGTCATCCTCTGAAAAGCCATCACAGCTCCGATCTTCTACCTGACATTTGAGTATTGGTCGATCAGTTGTTGTGGCACTTGCCTCTGTCCGTACCGTGTCTTGTCCTTGAAGGGAGGAAAGTACTTGTTAATGGACTTGGGGCCATACCATTGGCACAAAGCAGCACGCTGCCAATGATCGCCTCTCGGGCGTTTGCCGTGCCACTTCCCGTCGGTGTTGAGAAGCTCCTCTACTTCTTCGTGAGGCTGGTACCCAATTGCCTGTACCTCTGCGTTGATGGGTACACAATGGCTGGCATCTCCAGCTACTAGCAATGGTGGCAATGGTCGAGCCAAAACAGCATCAGGCTGCAAATCTGCTGGCTGTTCAAGCTCTGCAGCATTGGCCAGTGCATCATGCAATTCACCGTCAAATGCACTGAGGTCAGCCGGCAGTGACTCCGCATCCAAATCATCGTACAGAGCACCATCCGGAGTAAGGCCAGAAGACTCAGCAGGAGAGGAGGGCTGATCATTTCTCTGCCATAAATTTAGAAGCAAATCCACCGACCCTAGACTTTGAGGTGATGATGCAGCTGGAGATTGTATCGGCACATCTAACGGAGATGAGATTCGGGTAGGGTTTTCATTTCTGATGGGCTGAGACATCACAGATGGATCCTACAATCTAGAAATCAAGTTGTTACCCACTAGATAATAAAGATCTAACAATTATCATGCAATCTGTATGCAATCTCTCGAAATCGAGATGAGTTATTTTAAAATTTTTTCGATTCTGGAGCCGGAATGAACGAAATATCCAGTTCTTGCATGAACTTGGTCATAAAGATGGTGTGATAAATCGGATCAATTGATACATTAAAACCATAACAAAAGTAAACAACGGTAGAATTGCCTCCAGCAAGGCGGCTACAACAAAGAGAAGGTTGCAAACAAGCCTCGTGCAAAAATTTGAAACGCCGATGTGATGAAGAAATTGGACATGGTTTCTGAGAGTAAAGAAGTTGTAGTTTGCAGTAGATATATGATGATGAAGTTTATGAGGAGATCTCTTATAGTATGATAAAGAGGATCAAACAGGAGGCATATCCATTCAGGAACATCTCCCTGGGCTGTGAATGATAAAGAGTCAACAGATGAGAATCATTCCTTGGAATTCATTTTAAAATTGGGTGAAAACTTTAATTGGATTAAGCCTACAGATCCAGCTGGTGCAAGACCATCTACCAAAACACCAAAACGGAGGATGTGTCTGTGGCAACAGAAGAAAAAGGTGATGATGAATCGCAACCGATATCAGTTTAAATTGGCTGATACTATAACTTCCCTCAAGGGATTTAACGCCAAGACTGCTCTGGTGATCTGTATGGCTGCTTTGAACTCTTTCGCTCTGTGTGCAGTCCTTGGTAGAATAGGCTTGATTGATTTCGGACAAGTAAAGCAAATATCAGGTAGAGCAAGAGAAACCCTGGCAAAAGTAATGATAGCATTAGAGATCATGAAAGTGATGAAATTGGTTGTATTATGAGGAGACAATCATCATGTCAATGAAACCATTCATTTGGATTTGATGTTGTATGAGCTCATGTCTCATTGACAACTTTAGAGTTTCATGACTTAAATGAGTAGTCTTGTTGGAACCTATTTATTGATCGGAGATGCTAAGGCTCACTACAAAGATCATAAGAGCAACTGCGAGAGTTTGCAACTAAAAAGTGAGCTGAGGGCCTAAGCAGAGATGTTATCTTAGAATCAGAAGTTTGCAAAATCTGCACAGAAGAGTGAAAGGGGCTGTAGATACCATAACCTCGGAGGAGCAAGATAAACGGAAGTATATTGTATGTATCTGTATCAAAAACTGGATTATCTGCCTCATCGGCTAGCAAGAAACTACAGAGCCATCGCTGTCAACTTCTTTGTCTGCTGGTTTGTCGTGACCCACTCCATTTTGAGGTTCAATTAAACTTCCGTTTTCAATTAGTTCAACCGAAGATGTAGTCAAACTTCTCCTCTGGTCCATTGCTTCATTTGCAAGTTCTAGGTTAGGAATGGCGAGCCAGTCAATAATGAGTACTTCGGCTGTTTGGGTTCAACGGATACACCATTGACTCACCATCAGCAACCTTATTCTGCTCACGATAAACATGTTGCAATGTTATTTCACCACAATTTCCAATAGTTCCAAGTCCGCAATATAAAGTTCTAGCCTCATTGTATAAAGCCCTGATATTATCATTTTTGCACTGCCAACATCCATTGACCTGCTGTACAACTAAATTCGAGTCACCAAATACTCTCACACGGTAGGCTGGCGTTCCTTCATGGCTTGTATTATCTTTGATATGCTGCGAAAGGAAGGATGCGACTTGTTTCAAACCCATAATCAACCCCGTGTATTCTGCATAATTGTTGGTTTGCTTGTCTCCACAGTATTGTCTTATGTGATAGGTTGTTCGCTGTTCTTTAGTTGTGCATGTAATGAAGGTACCAGACCCCGCTACTCCAGGATTGCCACGGGATCCTCCGTCAAAGTACACAGTGATATCCAAGTCATAATTCCCTTCTTCGGTATTGTTAAGTACCATACGTTTGCTCGATGCATTTTCGCTAGTATTATCTTCAGCAGGACGTTTTTTCTGCAACCTCTGATTATTCGATGTAATAAACTCCACCGCATCATCAATTGTATAAAACGCCTTGAACATTGCTCTCGTAAATCCCTTCATCTGTTTCTCACACTCTTTCCAATTGGAATATATACCAATCTGCCTACCGTTGGACACTGCGTAGATTCTTGATACTAATCCTGCGCCGATGTGGCCCTCGGATCGTTTGGTTTTGTCTAGTTGCACTTGATCAGGGTTGGATGTATTGTAACTTGATATCGATTGGCATTGTGGATCAATGTAGATTTCTCCATCTTTGTTATCACTTGCTGAACTCGTTTTAGATTGTATTTGTCTAGATGTTAAATGTGCAGCAGCAGCTAGTTGACTTTGCTGGTGATTATTAGCTGAAGCAAACGTTGTATTTTGCTGCGACGATGAATAGCTCGCAAAGCCAGATGTCGAAGCATGAACCGTAATAAACGATTCAGCCTCTGGACGAGTCTTGAAGCTTTTGAAAGTGGCTCCACCAACTCCTTTTACCTGCATCATGAATCAATAAATCAATGGTGCATCAGCGTACGGCGACCGGCAAGATAAATGAACAACAGAATGAACATACCTGCGCCTCGCACTCAGCCCACGTATTGTAAATACCAGGAACACGTCCCTTGGCTACAGCGTAGTACTTGGGTCCTTGTGATTTGGCCATTATCGCTGCATTGGTTCTCCGGTTTTCCCTTTTCTCCTCATCGCTCTCTTGCTTTCATTTCCTCATTCTCATCTTTCGCAGTTCGACACATGTTGTTGAAGCTTGATGCTGAGCCAATCCATTTGTTGAAGTTTGAAGCATAAGGGGCTAATCTAACTGGAGAAAGATTCGTGATTAAATTACCAATTGATCTCGAGGATAGATCTTTGAGGATCATACCATCACACTTCTTCATGAACCAACCTCGCATTTGATGGCTCATAATCATTTGCAATTGCACATAATCCAGCCTCGCAATCCATCAACAGATAGTATCAGGCAGCGAGATAGAATCTCTAATATCGTAGTCACTAGTGAGCAACAGCACCATCAGGCAACCATGGCAGACCCATCATCCGCCCCCGATACCACATCCTACGGAATCGACAGCGACGACGACGAAGACAGAACACCCCTCGCTGCCCAACCCCCCGCCGAAGAGGCCGAACGTCAAGCCCAAATCATGAACAGTTACAAAGAGTACCTCAACGAGATTCGAGACGAATTGCCTCCTCCATCAACATCCGGCCAAGATCTAGAAGAAGGAGAAGGAGGACCCATTGATCCCGACGAAGAAACCACCGGCGACGGCACACTCGATCCACCCGAGGAAGTCACCCCTCTCACTACTCGTCGTGGTCCCTTTCGTCGTTTCCGCGAGGCGCGTCAACGCCGTCGCGACGCTCGTTCCAACAAAAATCAAGCCTATCACGATCCGGATGACGAATTGGACGAAATGTATCAAGAATTGGGCGTGGCCCCCCCTTCGAGAAGTGTTGCTTACACTCATCCCTTCTTACATGCTTTGACGAATAAAAAAATTATGGTAATTGCCACTTTGGTCATTGTGACGATTGTAGGATTGGCTATTGGCTTATCCAGAGATAAACCCGAGATTCTCAAGGTGTTATCCCAAGAGGAGGATAAGTTGCACGAATTGTTGCATTCGAGTTATCCAGAGGGGGATGGGAGCGAGGTGTTGACGGAGGCGCAGAGGGAGAGTGAGGAGTATCAGTATGTTACCGAGTTTTATATGCCGGATTGGCATGGGAGGGGTGATGGTTGGGTGGGGCAGAGTTATGATGAGGCGATTTTGTATTGTGCTGGGTTGGGTAGGATTTTGTGTCCATATGAAGGTATGTGTGGTGTTTTTTTCTTCTTTTGCTTAGCGGAACCTTTCTTTGTATGCCTAACATTTTGTTTGTTGTCAATATTTCTTGTTTCTAGCCTATTGTCCACTTGGCAAGTCGACAATTCCGTTGGGAGGTGGACAGAATGTTCCTCAGTCATGGGCTCCTGTGATTGATCATGAAAATGGTTGGGTAAGGGTTGCTTTCTTCTATAATCAGGACTACGTTGCACAAAATGAAACCTCTATACTCAATTCCAATTCGGGATATCTTTGCTTTCACCAAAACACAACAGGTTCAAATTGGTAAAACGAACCAATGCAATCAATGGGATGACTTGTACACCAAACCACCTGCATGGGGAGAGACCGGTGCTGGCAGTGAAATCATCACTGAACATATCATGTGCTGTGCACCTCATAAGATTGACAGTCAGCAGCGTCCTGGAGCTACGTCGTCTGGTGCCACAACTGCTGATACGCAAGTTTCCAGTGGTGGGTCGAGTGGTGCCACAGCCGCAGATACGCAAGTTCAATCAGGCTCCGCCTCAACCGAACCGGAGTCAACCTCAGACTCAAACTGGGAACAAACTGTCTATCAAAACATTCCCGGGGCGCAATATGCTGTCGGCTGGTTCAATAGAGACAATGGATGGGATGGCACCGACATGAATGAAGCACTTAAGTTCTGTGCCAAGCAAAAAACTATTTTATGTCCCTTTGCAGCAATCTGTCCTAATGGGGCTGATGGTGAACCAGTCGGTGGTGCCAAGATCGCGCCAGAGGGTGGAATCGCATGGGCTCCAGTTCTTGAGATCGGACAAACCAATGAATGGGTGGCACTTAGTCAGCCTGATGTCTGTATCAAGTATACAAACATGCATGCGAGTTCGCCAGCGTGGGGTGCCCATGGAGGTAATGAGGCTGAGACTAGGAATGTAGCATGCTGTAAGGCTACGGGTATTGCTACAGCTAGTGATGCCAAGCCGAGTCCAGTGTCCAATCCAACGCCAGTGGTTATTGGTACGCCTCAGCCAACACCAGAGCCTACGAAGGAGCCTACCGATCCCCCGACAGAAGTTCAAACAACATCTTCTCAAGAAGATGCAGCAGCTCCGCCGACTACACCAGCTGTTACCGAACCAGCATCTAATGTTTACACGCCAACAACACCATCTCCAACTACAGCCAACGAAGGCAAATCAATGGAAATGCTGTACGCTGCCATCAGTAGCATCCACAAACCTGTCTGGTTTGACAGATCGAGTGGATGGAGTGGAAGTTCATGGGGCGAAGCCCAAGATTTCTGTTCCTCTCAGTTTGGCGACGACGGAACTGTCATGCGAGTATGTGATTTGGGAGCCTATTGTCCGCTGCCTGGTCACCAACCCATACAAGGTGCACGAGAGATGCCCGATGATGATAGAGGAGCATGGAGTCCATTCGGGAACATGCAAAATGGATGGGTTCGAGTTGATAGCACACAATCGTGTACTGTTTACAATACCATGTACGGGAGTGCTCCAGGATGGGGGTATACTGGTGCAGGAGCCAATGCTATCACTCAGAATATCATGTGTTGCAAGACAACCCATGTAGCTTCTGCTTCGGAGCCTACGCCACTCAATAGTGAGGTGTCAGTGTCCGATAATACTGATGCGACAATCTCGTTCGACAGTGGTGCATCTACTCCAGCAACAAGCCCTGCTGCAACTACTCCAGCCAGTGTCAATACTGAAAAACCAACCAATGACAAGCTTGTTCAATCGACATTTGACACAAATGCAGCCAAGTACATACCAAATTGGTTTGATCGATCTGCATGGAAAGGAACATCGTACTCAGACGGGATTGAGTTCTGTGCTGGTCGAGGATGGGTCCTATGTCCTTACGAGGCGTATTGTCCACTAGGACCAGGAGCCCATTTGTATGGTGGAGTGAGGAATGCAGATTCAATGTGGGCTCCACTGATTGACATCCCGAACGGATGGGTCCAAGTTGGTTCTGTTGATACTTGCGAGTTATACAATGCATTGCATCCACATCCTCCTCTCTGGGGTTTGAATGGCGAAGGCGACGCGGAGGTAACTGAACACATAATGTGTTGTGATAGTGGATTTACAACTATTGCAGAGGCTTCTCAGTTAGCTAGCCAAACTTCGCTTTATGATACACCGACGGTGAAAGAGCAGGATGTGTTGTATAACTTTAATCCCGTTTGGTTTCAGCGTAAGCATGGATATGGAGGAACAACTCACGAGGAAGCATTGGACTTTTGCAAGCATATTTCAAATGATATGGAACTCTGCCCTCTGTAAGTTTATTTACTTGATTTGTTCCCATGATGTATGACGCGCCATCCACTGACAGCATGTGTATTTCTTTTCTACAGCGCTGCGTACTGTCCAAACGGAGAATCGGGCAACCTATTTTATGGCCGAGCTGCTTTTGAAGGAGAGCAATGGGCACCAATTCTCGATGGTGATTCACCGGATTGGGTGCAAATTGGTACAGTGGATGAAGTCGCCATGTGCACTACATACTCAGGCAGATTCGGTAACACTGCACCTTGGGAATCAGACGGTGGATCGCAAGAAAAGAAACAGCACATCCTGTGTTGTGAAACGGAGATGACAATCACTGATCCTGAAACTAACGAATCCACGACAATGGCAGAGGTCATGGCTGAAACCTTGAGGCCAATTTGGTATGGGGAAACACACGGATGGAATGGAGGGTCCCATAATGATGCACAACTGTTTTGCTCAGCTTCCGGAGGTAAAGATCTTTGTCCTTATGTAGCGGTAGGTTTAGAGAGTTGGCTCCTTCCGTGCTTTCACATTATCTCATCATTCTAATGTTTGACGTCTCTCTCACTTGTTCATATGACAGATCTGCCCCAACGGAAAAGGAAATGCACCTATGGGAGGTCACAAAGTCGATTTCAACGCGGCAGGAGAACAATGGGTTCCCGTTGGAGGACTGGACAACCACTGGGTAATGATCGGCCAGATGTACGACAACATGGCAACCACCTGCATGTCCTACGAGGAGTTAGTAGGTGCTGAGGGGCCACAGTGGGGAATCACGACAGATAATGAGCCAGGCAAGAAAAAGTTCATTTTATGTTGCGACAACAATTCACAATGAGAATCATAGGTTGGAGAGTGTTCAGTTCAAGTGTTCATTACTGACAAACTTATATACTGATTAAGTTAAGGGCACTTCACCTCTCAAATGTACCCATTAGAATCTCACTATCTGGCTTAGTTTCAGAAGAATACACAGGAAGATACACTTCTCCTCCGTCGTCTGCTATGTCTCTTCTCTGGTGTGCTACCCACGGCTGCGTAGGACCCAACTTAACGACACTGCCCAAGATAGGAAAGTAACTAGTACCCGAGAAGTAAATGTTCTGAAATTGAAAGATTGTCTCGAAACTCTTTTCGAAGTCAAGTCTCTGTTGTCTACCACGGATAGATTGCTGCCCTTGGCTACTGATCTTGTCAGTAAGATCGGGGTTGATTAAGATGACCGGCCTGTCTCCGGCCGCATCGACCATTTCGGATAAAGGTCCAATAATACTGCTTTCTAGACCGACCATGTTCTGCGGGCACAATATAAGAAATACATCATCTTGCTTTGTTGCAACAGCGCCGTCGCCTATGGCGGGAACTTCATTGACTACATGCTCTTTCCCCACATGGCCAAAATTGATCAAGTCGCCCACCATGCCTTCATTTGGTTCTCCGGGTTCGCTTCCCCAATCCATCCTCTCTAGCAAGGTGCGGACTCCATTCAATTGCTTTGGAACTCCAGTAAAGATACCAACACCCATTGAGCCTTGAACACAGACACGAACTCGTAGGTTTTGTTCAGCTAGTCTCATAGCTATCGAGCGAGCAAGTTCTAGCAGTGTGCCGATCCTTTTATGACAAAGTTCTGATGAGATAACGTAGCTGTATGCTCCAAAGTTAAGTAGTAGGCATTTAACTCTTAACTCACCTATAAGAATCCATCTGGGGGTTCATTTCAGGAAACATCACAGTCATCTTCATTCTGTTTGATATCTTTTTCTCTGAACAAAGAACTGCTGCATCCAGTGCAGCATCTGCAGCCATATCGTAGAAATAATCTCTCACAAATCTATCTGTGCATTAAGCAACGAACGCAAAACAGCAACGACATGTGAGATTACATGTGATATTGCTCATAATTGCAAATATATGTATCGATTTTTCACTGGGCTACTCTTCCAATCAACGAACACTACAACAGTCCTCAAGGAAGAGTGAATAAAAGTGCCGATATACCCAAATTCTTGATCTCTGAAAAGGAATCAAGTATTCAATATTGCCCACTTGAATCAATACCCAAGGTCATTCAATAGTCTCATTTGAAAGTCTGGGCTCTAGTGGGGCGGAATTGCAGATCAAACAAACTTGATAGCAAACACAAAAGAGTACTTACTGTGCGGTACTTGATTGAGATACATGTTGTTATTCTGTCGAATGTCATTCAAGATATGAGAGATTTGCACTTCAATTGATACACATGTCAGTAAACATAATAATGCGTGCTTACCAGCTTGCCAACACCAGCACCACCAAGCTGTACACCCATCTGAATCATCTTCCCAGTTGCCTGATAAGCCTTGACAATATTACATAATCTTATAATCCTTCTAACAAAGTTATCAATGGGCAATGTGCCATCTAAACACATTTGATCTGTTTGAGGCAAATCGTTGTAATTTCTGGTATCCATGGGACAAGCATCCAGTTGCACCGCTACAGATTCTTTGGTATCTTTGCCACCCTCTCGGATATTTACATCAATGAGGATGGCATCGGATGTAACATCAGTGATGTTTGCATTCAAAATGGCATAGCTGTTGGCCATCCACATATTCTTTTGCTTGGACTTGGCTCCAATTTCGGTAAAGGCTCGGATGAACGGGAGTAAGACATCCGTTTGATGATGCTCGTTTAGATAGGCTTTGGTGAATGTCAGCTGTTCTTCGGTGAGGTATAATTCGTTTGTTGAAGCTTCGGTTGAGGACGAAGCGTGCGGACGGGATGGCGGCTGCCTTGTGTGATGATGGAGAGGGGGTAGAAAGGCATATGCTGCTGAGAGGAGCAGGCATGGTATGAAGAGATGTATCAGCTTGCCTGTCATGGTGATCAAAGAGAGTGCTGGTCTGTGCTGTTTTAGAAGAAGTTACCTTCTGATACTTAGTATTTTTATATTGACCTGACAGGTAGTTTCGGCAAAATCAGTCAGTCCCATAGTCCTTGCCGAGTTATTGAATACTTCGCCCAACAAAGCTGCAGCTGTATTGTGCCTTACATTGTGCCTATGATTTACTAGCCTAGGCCATTGCAAAGTGCCTATCATCTCTTTCATCATCTGATTGACATCACAAAATGAGTGAATCCGATCAAGTGAGCGGATCATCTCCAAACAACGAGACATCTAACAATTCATCATCAACGAATTCTGCAAATGGATCCACCAATTCACGAGCAGCCAGAAGTAACACAGACAGAACCCTGCCCTCTCTCCTAGTGGGAGCCCAGCCCAAAAAGGCTCTCGAAGAACGGCGCGCCCTTCTCACATTATTCCAAACTCATTACGAAGAGTGGGATACAAATCAGTCGATTCTGAATGGTGTGAATGGAGGCAAGCATTATCCATTGGAGAAGACTTTTTATGTGGATCCTGATTTGAGAGATGAGGCTTTGAAGGATGTTATGAGGTTGTATAATGAAGAGGATAGAAAGACGAGCAAGGAAAGTGATGATGTGAAAATCGGGTCAATGAGCAATTCTGGGGCATCTCCAAACAATGATGAGCAATCGTCTGCAGCATTGACTTTAGAGCAGTTGGCCGATGTACTTTTTACTCCGGGTATGAGGTACAGGGGCCACATCTTCATACCTGGCCTCAAAATTCCACAAGCTGATTCTACAGTCACGGCAATTTCAAGCAATTCCAATCAAAACGAAAGCAGTGCAAATGGCAGAGTAGCAGTAGCAACAGCAACAGCAACAGCAACAGCAACAACAACAACAACAACAACAACAACAACAACATCTCCAAGCCCTCCAAACCAGCTACCAAACCCTCTAGACCCACCTCAACCACAGCAAGATGGTACCTACGAACTAATCATTCTTCAACGTGACAAAGATGCACTCGGAAATTCCTACATTCTGGCTCATCACAAAGCCTACGATGATGAACAATGCGTCCACATCCAATGGCACATCAGTAACGATGCGAACCTGCTCGTAGAATACGAAGACGGAGAAACAGTTTGTAATGGGACTTGGAATTCGAATATGCACCGATTCGAAGGCAATGTCTGTCAAAGGCTTCAGGCGAATGATGGGGCATTTCATACACGAAGTGAAGTGACTCATGTATTCACACTTCATCCTTGTACACATGCCTTTCCGTTGGGGAGACACAGCAGCGAGACTGAGCATGTGATTGTGCATAAACGAGATTTCTGGGATCAGCCTTATACTGGCAAGGAGAGTCAGGAACTAGCGGATGCACGTGAGGCCATCAAAGGCGATGATGGTGGCAGTTTTGATGCAGACATTACCTCGGTGCATACTCGAGCTTTAGTGAGACATCGTAATAGAACGTACCTCAGTTTGATGAAGGCTCTTCACAGTCTGGATGACTTCTTCGAAAGCCTTAGCATAGGCCGGTTGGAATTGCTCCAAATGCAAAAGCTTCTGACTATATTCAAAGACGAGAATAGGCATCCATTTGGCCACGATGAAATCATGGGTATGTTGATGAAACTCCGTCGTGTAAAATGGCTAGACTTTGTGACTGCCGTATCACTCTTTTCCGAGCAAACTAGTGCAGAGATGCGTCGACGAGCAGCATTGCTCGAAGCTGAAAAGTTTGAAACGACTGAACAAAGAACAATCTTGATTGCAAAGTGGAAAGAGGCAAAGATGGATTTGGCAGGAGCTCATAATATTTGGAGCAGATGTGAAAGGCTAAGCAAGAATATCTGTAGCTTGGCATTCTCGTACGATTTGACATTGATTCGAGATGCGGGGATGTATCCGTTGCAGGTGATGAGACATCGCCTCATATCAAACTATGAATGTTTCGAGAGTGCTTACAAGATGGCCGAGACGAGGATTGCGTCATGTGACGTGACCAGGTATGAGATTACTCCGAATATACTTCGGCTTGGACTGGAAGGTTCCGGTGAAGAAAATATGATGTGTCCAATTTGTCTGCACTCTTTGCTCAAGGTAGAACAAACTTGCAACGGAGAAGATGAGGATAGAAACGATGCCGAAGAGAGTATCATTTACAAGTTCCCATGCTCGCATTGTTTTCACAGCCAATGTGTCAAGCAATGGCTCCACAATCATTCCTCTTGCCCTGTTTGCCGTGCAGATTTGACCAAAGCGGCTGAACCTGACCGAAAGATTACTACTTTGTTTGATGAAGATGATGTTGATGAAGCATAAGTAACAGTGCTGTAAAATGTAGAATCAGTTTACTTTATCAAAAGGTCATATACACACACGTGGCTCTGTATTGCAGCACTACCTACAACCGGCTAGGTAGTCAACTCAGCTTTGGTTCTGGTGGTGCTGCTCCATTCAAAGGGCTAACTTTTGCTCCAGTCTCTTGGGCGCTGGTGCCCCAAACTCCCATAGTCACTAGCTCTTCAGCTGCGGTGGGATGGATAGCTACACATGAATCTAAATCAGCTTTGGTGCATCCCATCTTCATCGCAACTCCAAATCCCTGCATCATTTCATCAGCACCCATACCCAGCACGTGGATTCCAACAACTTTCTCGTCAAGCCCTGCGCATATCACCTTCATGAGAGTTTTGGGCTTCTGATCTGGCTCCATGTCAAAGATCCCATAAAATAGGTTTGCAAATTTGCTCGTGTAGACTTTGACGTTTTGTTCTCCATACTTGGCAACAGCTTGAGGCTCACTCATTCCACAAGTACCAATGGTTGGGTGCGAAAACACAACAGTGGGCACCAGCTCATACGAAACTTTTGAAGCCTTGTGCTCCTCCTTGCCAAACAGCCGATCAGCGAGTCTTCTTCCAGCAGCGATTGCCATTGGCGTAAGTTCTACTTTGCCACATACATCACCCAAGGCATAGATGTTTTCAACATTGGTGTTTTGAAACTCATCTGCAATGATGTACTTTCTATTAGTCACCTTCACACCACAGCATTCCAAATGCAGATCTTCGGTATTTGGAGCCCACTCGCAGTCGGCACACAGATCTTCAGTGTTTGGCACACGACCAGCAGCCATGAGCACCACATCCGCTCCATAAATAACATCACCACTGTGCAGAGTGACATTCTTTTTGCCAGTTTGATCAGGTACTACTTTGGCTACTCCATTAGTGTGACGATGAATCATGATACCAGCCTTGAGCATTTCTGCATCAAGGCCATCAGAAATCATTGGATCAAATTCACGCAGGGCTTTGCCTTTGCGCACTACTAGATGGGTCTCAGTGCCAAGACTGTTGAGTACTCCAGCAAGTTCTTTTTTGGATTTGTGTGCAAGAAGATAGTTAGTGCAGTTCATTTAAAGTAACCTATGAAAAGTAGCAAGAAAACCGCTCACCAACTGCAATGTACCCTGCACCCACCACAACAGCAACCTTGGGAAGCTCTTCCAAATCAAAGAAGCCATCACTTGATATGCAGTGCTCCTCAACACCGTCTCCGGGAGGGAAGTGCGGCCTGTGTATAACAGAAGAAGAAAAAAGATATGTCAGGCAATCTCAACTTGATTAGTTGAACAAACATATGAAGACGCTCTAACCTTCCACCGGTTGCAATCACAATCTTCTCTCCAGTAAACCTAGACTTGACTCCATCAGCACCAGTAACCTCCACAGTATTCTTGTCTACAAACGTACCATCCCCAAACACATGCTCAACCCCGGCGCTCTTGAACCCATTCTCATAGATCCCATTCAACCTCTTGACATAGCCATCCCTCCTCTTCTTCAACAATCCAAAATCCAACTTCACGCCATCTCCTCCCTCAAATCCGTAATGTTTCATGTCATGTTTCACCATATCTGCAATACTGGCAGCACTCCACATGACCTTTTTGGGAACGCAGCCCACGTTGACGCAGGTGCCACCGAGCCGGGCTCTTTCGATGCATAGGACTGACTTGGAGTAGGAGGCTGAGCGTTTGGCGCAGGCTATACCGCCGGAGCCTCCACCGATTACAATTAGGTCGTAGGTGTTTGTCATGGCTGTGTTATTGGTTGTCTACTTTTGTTTTATGAGACGAGACGTGAAGCCCGTCGGATAGTTCGGGTGATGTTCGACTATGTTCGATTTGGATCTTTTGATCTTTCCTGCTCTGAGTCATGAATGCTCATGTCGTAATGTCTATTGTCCAGCTTCCAGCTTTGAACAACTTGCTTCACTATGGTAACCAATCGAATGACACCTGCAATGTCATCTTAATTTACTTGAATATATCACACAATGCCTCGAAACAGATACTGAACCCATCCCCATCAGCAACTCCCTAGCAATGACACATTGTGCTGCCCGTTCTCACTTGCTTCTCTTGGCGACACTACTGTCTTCAGATGCTTCATCGCCACTGTCTCTTTTCCTTTCCTTCTTCTCGTAGGGGCCCTTCTCATACACACATGTACTCATAAAGAATGCTTTCAACACATCTTTGATCTCCCATGACGAGGTATGGCAGATTACCATCAGCATTCTGTTGTAATGTTGATCCTTCAGACCGTTCTGCAATCCAAAAGCCGCTAGATCGCTGAGACCTGAATAAAAAGACTCCTTGAAAGTTGACATTCCCTCTGATGAGGCAATATCTTCGTCGAGAGTCAGATTCTCCTTTAACAAGATACTCTGGAAGTGATAGTTTTGGTCTCGATTCGCACCCATCTTGGTTCGCTCGACATGGCTCCATTCAAGTGCCAAATTGGTGTCAAAAATGTCGGGCATTGTGTATCGCTCTGCCTTGGCCTCACGTCGAGACTTCTTGAAGACATCATACTTCACGGGTTTTCCTGATTCACCTCTTCCAATTACACATGCGGCCAAAACAAACGATGCTAGGATGATCTCTATATCAACAGAACCTTGGTCAAGTATCCACATCATCCTTGTCAAGGTAGAGCTTTTAGTTCTGTGCTTCCAGAGGCTTCGAACAATTGATCTGAAAAAGGCAGTAAAGATCTTCGAATCATCAGTGTCTCCTTTATCCTTCAACTCATCAATTTCAGTGCACTTGAGTGCTTTGGCAAATTTCTTGATGTCTTTGCTGGTGCTGTTACAGTTACTTCCAAATTTCTTGTCAAATTCAGGATCTCTCACATCCCAATCATGACGAGTATCTAGTAACCTAGGCCTCAAAATGCTGGTTAGTTCTTCTTTCCACCTATCAGAAATATCTGGCATATCCTCGGTTTTTGATGAAGGCCCCAACGAAGCAGCGATGTTGCGAGCATGCGACATCTCTCCTTCGAATCGTCCTTGATCAAAAACCGGACCTACCAGTAAAAAAGATGCTCTCTCTAAGACATTCCCTCTAAGAGCAGAAGGACCAAATTGTCATTGAGATGCTCTCTCTAAGACCTTCCCTTTAAGAGCAGAAGGGCCAAATTGCTATTGTTGTATCTGTGTTTATGCAGGTGGCTTCTGCAGTTTTATCAAACACTTGATATGGTGTAAGGTGGCAACCTACTTACTTCACGAGAAGTACGCTCAATATTTGATATCCATTTTCACGGGTCCGTATGAATAACGAAGGTGAAAGGTAACTGCAGCCTTATCCGAGCACCTTATATTGTTGAGATATACCAATCATCTACTTCATCGCATCTGGCTAAAAGGTTTGCAATACAATTGGTTTGGTGGTCTTGATTGAGGCTTCACCTCATACGTTCGTTGGTAAGCATCGCAGTCTTCCTTTGTGTTGACTATGAGTAGCAGCAAAGCGTTGGTTCTAGTTGAGACGATTTTTTGTTAGAACTGAAACTGCAGTGCGTGTGACCGAGAACTGCCATGATTGGTATCGGTGCTGGCTTTGCTCGTTTCTGGCAGCTGGCAGTATATCTCGTGCTACCATAGTTGTTTTGTGCATCTCTTCTCTCTGCACTTGGAAAATATCATCATCGACGGTTGCTGAGAGTTTGAATATTGTAGAGATGTATCTCACATGGTTTGGATTGAAGCTTCAAGAGGCTGGCATTGATCGCCTCTGGCAGCATACTTGTGCTATTTGTTTTATGCATCTCTTCCTATCTCTGCTCATGGAAAAATTTCATCATCGACGGTTGCTGAAACTTTGAATAACTTTGAATATTGCAGAGATGCATCACACGAAAAGTTTCACTGCTCACAACACCCAAGCTCTAAATACCTCTTACAAACTACTCAGAGGTATTTGCGTAGCACCAACCGTCCCACCATCTACATTCAATATAACACCTGTACACCATGCACCTGCCCTAGATGAAAGATAGATGCAAGCACCACCCATATCATCTTCATTTCCCATCCTTCCCAATGGTATTGTTTTGGCTATTATTTCCTCTTGTGTATTTGTCTCTTTTTCCTCTTGAGGCAGCCATGTGGATAGACCTGCCGACATTCGAGAGGGTACATATCCAGGAGCCAATGCGTTGACCGTAATACCCCTTGGAGCCAAATCAGCAGCCAGTTTCTTGGTCAAATGGTGCACGGCTGCCTTGGATACATCATAGGCATGAGTCGGTGCATCTTGCGGTAGAAATCCGGTGACTGAACCGATGTTAATGATTCTTCCCGGATCTTCTGGCGGTGCAGTGGACAATAATATAGTACTCTCTTCTCCATCCACTTTTCGACGCTGCAACATGGGCACGCACTCTCGAATCAGATAAAACATGCCTTTAACATTCAAATCTAGGACTTTATCCCATCCCCAATTCATTTTACCAGATTCTCTCGATCCAACGGCATATCCCGGATCTTCTCCCCATGACGTACCAGCATTATTCACCAATACATCCAACCTACCGTGGAATAACTCGTGAACATGTCGAGCTAGCGCCTTACATCCGTCTCGTGTGGACACATTCGATGGAACATGATGTACTTTCGAGTTCTTCACATCACGTGAGAGTGCATCCGCCGCTTCTTGGCAGGCCTTGGGATCACGACTTGTGATTAGGACGTTGGCGCCGTGACGTGCGAAGGTGGAGGCGATCATGAGACCGATGCCTCGGGAGGAGCCGGTGATTAGAACGTTTTTGTTGGCTACGTTGAAGAGGGACGCCATAATGGTTGATGGTTGTAAAAGTCGAGCGGATAAACATAAATAAAAGAAAAAAGGTATCTTTGTTGATGTCTGTCCGTCATTTTGAGCGCCACCACTTCTCTCTTTCTCTCTTCTCGCTTTCAAAGAACAAGCACACCAACCGAATTATGGCCTACACCACCATGGCCTCCACCACCATGGCCTCCACCACCATGGCCTCCAACAGCAGCAAAAGCAACCCATCTAGCAACCCCACCGAGAAATACCACGCCCTAATCATCGACTCAGGAGCAATCATCAAACAATCCACATTCACCCATCTCCATCACTCCGCCTCCCACTTCTACACAGTCCCCTCTGTCCTCTCCGAAGTCCGCGATGCCAAATCTCGAGCCCATCTCGAAGAATTCCAACTGCGTCTCTCTTCATTACCGACTGTGAATGGCAAACAAGTCACATTGGAAACGAGATTGCCAAGTAAAGAATCTATCGCCGCCGTTTCGGAATTTGCAAGAAAGACTGGGGATTATAACCAATTGTCGGGGGTGGATTTGCAGGTGTTGGGATTGTTGTATGAATTGGAGGTGGAGGCATGTGAGATTTATGGGAATGAGATGGGATATGTGAGGAAAGAGCCTAAACGTGTTTTGGGGGTGAGTGTGAAGGCTTTGAAGGGGGATGGGAAGAGGGTTATTGTGAATAAGGGTAGGGGTGATTCTTCTTTTGCTGATAGTGAATCGGTGTCACAGTCGAGTGGTGTAGCTTCTAGTTCTTTGGGCGTCAATTCCTTTTTTGAGGGGAATGCCGATGGAATTGTGGATGCAGCAAATGTGGATATCGAGTATTATGATGATGAGTTGGATGATGAGTCCAAGTGCTGTGATTCCGTTGTTTCTGCTGGTGTTCTTGGCAGTGTTGAATCGGGCAAGGGTAGCTCTTGGGCCAAACTGGTCAATCCTACCAAGGCTTCATCTGCTCCTCCCCTCAATTACTCATTGGCTACTTCTCAAAGAGTAACTGAAAGGTTGGAAGAACCGTCTGATGTCATTATTAAAGATCCTATGCATATAGATGAAGAAGTTGATGGTCAGTTCGACGATGTGTCTGAAAGTTCTGAAGAATCAAATGAATCCGACAGTGAGTGTAGTGATGATGAAGCCAAAGCCATGGCAATCGCCGATGCAGATAGTGATGCAGAAATGAGTGATGAGGAATGTGATGTCTTTATTCTTGAGCCGCATGAGGCTGCTTATTATAAAAAGCTGCGTGAACAAAAAGAGCTTAAGGAAAAGAAGCAGAATGAGGATCTCACTGCTCATTTTGGATCACAAAAGCTTGATACTGTAAATGAAGATGTCGGCCTTGACTCGGAATTTCCCTCTCTCGCTGCAGCTGCTGAGGTACCTTACGAAGGCTCAGATGATGAGATTGAGGAGGAATCCTTGGAATGGGAACAGGAAGAAGAAGAGCGAAAGAAGAGGTCACTTCAGCCAATGGTCAATGGAAGAGTCAAAGCTACAACTCCCAAGTATAATTCGTTTAGAAAGTATGGGCATGTCTTGTCTGCGGAGGGATCTGGCTCGTCTCTGAAGAAGGCCAAGGAAAATCAAGGCGAGAAAGCAAACGGTGATGATGTCATTGTGAAAGCTGGTGCAACCAATGCTCGTGATACATCATCCAACAATGAATACAAGTCCAAGTTTACTACCGGGGCCGCCAGTGCCCTCGATGCACCAAGTGAAATGACGGCAGATGACGATGACGGAGAAGGCTGGGTCACTTGCAGTCGAGACATTCAAACTATCAAGGCAACTGGCTCTCTTCATCTATCAAAAACATCTGATTCTCGTAGCAACAGTCGAACTAACCAGCCACCAAAGAATCCTGCCCCTCCCGTGGCTCAGCGTGCAGCTTGTGCTACAACTGATTTTGCCATGCAAAACGTTATCTTGCAAATGAATCTTGAACTATTGTCGGTAGATGGTGTACGCATTCGTCGACTTAAAACATGGGTCACACGATGTGCTGCCTGCTTCACCATTTACGGTGGTAATGATGACAAGAAAGGCAAAAGTGGTGGAAGGCTGTTTTGCGACAAGTGTGGATCCAATAACTTACAGAGGATTGCAGCAAGTGTTGATAGGAACTCTGGCCGATTGAAGCTGCACATGAAGAAGAATTATCAGTACAATACGAGAGGGACTAAGTTCTCGTTGCCCAAGGCTGGCAAGGGTAACAAATATGAAGGAGATTTGCTACTCACTGAAGATCAACTCATGTACGGAGCATGGGCTCAAAAAGTAAGAAAGGGTAAATCCAAGTCACTAGGTGAATCAATGTTTGGGAGTGGCTTGGCGGCTGATCTCGGATGCCGTGCTGACTTGACAAAACGTGATGATATCAAGGTGGGCTTTGGAAGAAGGAATCCAAACTCTTCAAAGTTTGGTAGGGAGAGGAGGGGCAAAAAGAAGAAGAATACACAGGATAAGGCTTGTGGGTTGAGGAGGTATTAACATTGAATAAGAATTGCAAAGAATTAGAATCTATCTCATCAAAACTTTTATCAGACTGTTAATGTACATCATCATGATACATTCCATGGTACGACAATTGAACCGTCATCTCCAAGGTGGCATGGTTGTCCTCGACCAGTGATACCTAGAGTTTGCCCCGTGATGAAACGTCGCAGTTCTTCTTTTTCGTCGTCTTCTCTCGTCAACAAATGCAACAAACAGTCTGACATTTGATCATAAGAGACTAGTGTCCCAACCTTTTGAATACTTTGCACACCATATTCATATACCATCCTCTGTTGAACTTGTTTGTAATCTTTTCTTTTGTTTGATTTAGACTTTGACTGTAGATATTGGTTGGCAGTTCTTCTTTTTCGTCGTCTTTGTACTCATTGGATTTGGCAGCATAATTGTGAAGAGCTTGACGAATTTCATCGATATTCATATCGATTCCTGCTTCAATATTGCCATCTTTTCGCAGCTTACAACGTCTGCACGCTTGTTCTGATTCTATCACAAGACAGGCATTGTTGAGTTGTGGTGTCAGTGATGTATTGTCGTCAGCATTTGTTGAGTAGTTCGCTGATATGAGAGCAACGTTTGCAATGAAATTGTGGTACTCTTCTGGTTCACAGGAGTAGCCTTTTGTGACTCTAACATTCAAGAAGCTTTCAGCCACCGATCGATTTTGCTCCACTACTTTTCTATTGTATTTAAGACGGCGGATACTTTCATCAGTGACTGCTTGCAGTGTACTCAACCATTGCAAAGGGGTAGCAGCAGGGTTCAATAAGGAATAGTGACCATCTCTCAAGGCACACAACAATATCAGAGATGAAAAAAGAAGGGGACACAAGACAAAGTAAAACAATCGTCAACTGGGGAGATTACATTAACGGCCACGGGGCCGTCCTCTTCCAATCCTGAATTTGAAGTCGATTTCTCTGAGTTTCATGATTTGCGCGTATATAATTGGGTCAGCTACTGAAGACAAGTCGTCATTGTATTCCTTGAGTGCTAGTCTTTGACGTTTGACCCACGCTGCAAGTTCTTT
>JALLPI010000387.1:0-21149 GCA_036939935.1 Cyclotella atomus | reverse complement strand
GAGAGAGAGAGAGAGAGAGAGAGAGAGAGAGAGAGAGAGAGAGAGAGAGAGAGCTGGACTCCCACTTCATTCATAGCTGAGCAACTTCAGGATCTGTTGGCGGTGGGAGGATGTAGTGGCAGAGAGCATCCACCCAATTGAAAGCCGAGTGCATTTCATGTCTTGTGACTTGCAACGCTCCTGATCTGATCCTGTGGAAGGTCTTGAGCATTCAGCTCTTCGTATAGCAGCCACGTTGCCCTTGGTTTAAGAGCAATATAGCTCTTTCTAATCGGATATTATATATTATCTCAGGTGGGATGTGAGAGAAGTGGTGGTGCTGATGGTGGAGGTTGTTAGCCTCCCGATATCTGACGAAGATGTCAACTGTCGATCATCGATCTCAACTTGTAGGCGTCCAAATTCCGACTCCTCTTTTGCTCCCTGATTTTATTGGTGTTGACGAGCCAATATCTTCAGTATGGAGCGGGAACAAGCCCTCCTCCGCCGATTCCGCTGCCGCTGAAATCCCATGGAGGAGGGCATTAGCCCGAACCGTCCCGGAGGGCCGTAGAAGCACATAGGAATTGGTATAAGATCCCGAATTAGTTACTAAGGTATCTTTTATTTTGTTGATGGATCTCAAATCAAAATTGTGTAGTTAGATAGATAAGCCCAAACATGATCTACATAGGAATAGTACAACAGTCAGAACTCGCTCGGCGCGGCGGTACAAAGGCTAGACGCTGTATCCCCAAAGGGACCTAAGGTTTAAGAAGGATCAATTATGGTCTTGCATTGTACTCGATTGGAGACTCTGGTATCTCATAAGTATCTTATAATGCCTTCGCAGAGCGAAGGGACAGAGAAGCACACCTCCGACCTCCGCTCTTTGGACACCCGCCGGCAACACACACACACGCTCATACTAGATAACCGTCGTACAAGTTTTGCTCTCTGAATTACATCTACTGCCAGCAACCAGCAATAGAAAACAACAAGGGGTAGATCTACAACAACTAGATATGCAGTCGCTCCACCAAGAGCCTCATGGTCGAGCCAACTTAAAGGCGGACCCCACGACGACCCGCCGTCAAATCCTCGCTTATCGCTCTCGCAAGGCCTCGGTCCTCCGCTCCCTCCAGGAATCGGTAAACCATCACCGTTTTCTTCTTTCCCTTCGACCCCATAATTTTGCTTCTCCCGTGCCAGCCGCATCTCAGCATCTCGGGCCTGAAATGCCTCCTCATGATGAGCTGATCACGATGAGCGACGAGGAGTTACGTGCATGGCAGAAGAAGACGAGAAGTGAAAGGGTAAACCTCAAGCAAAAAGAGAAAGCAAGAAAGACAAATGCCAAGGTGTTAGAGCTTCGTGAGGAGCTTGCAGATCTCAAGAGGATGCTGGAGGAGAGAAATTCTGCCGAAGAAGCCACGAGGACAGCTAGGGAAGCCGAAGCCGCGGCCGCTGTAGCCGAAGAGCCGAGTATTCTTGAGCTCAAGGATATTTCTGATTCACCATCTTCTGAAGCTGTGCTAGAACCAGATATTGATCATGCATCAGTTTCTAATGATGCTTATGAAGAAGAAATCAATCCTTATATTTTGGAGGAAAGTACTGATGAGAGCACTGCTGCTCATGAGAGGGGTGGCCAGAAACAAGATCCTGATGCTTAGGCCAATGGGGAACTCGATGATAAGAACTGATGAACTGATATTGTACACGATCAGATCAACACTTAAGGTCTGATAATTGATTTGACTAGGATGTATTTGCATTTGCTAAAAGATAATGAGAGTGAAGTTAAGCATTGACTATTCAGTGCATGCAAATATTATATCTTTATTTCTACTTATAGCTGCGTTGACATCAAATCATATATCTGGGAGAGGTAACATCTCTTCATGTCATGTGAATTGAATAATAACCACACGCATGTTAAATGTTGCCCCAACCCAAATCTACCAGGACGATTTTTGCAAACCAACTTCAGAAGGTCTGGAAACACACACGGCATCTATAATCTATAACTCTGATTGAGTTCACATGCTCCCAAAACTAAAAACGGTCCTATTATGCGACACGGGCCCTTTTGGAGCTGCACTCGAGATGGTGGATGCCATACTTGCATTTCTCGCAGTACATTTCACCACAGTCATCACAGAATGTGCAAACTCTACATTCAGAGCAAAAGTTCTCTTCACAAAAGTCACATGACTCTACATAAAGCTTTTCAGCCGGGCATCCTTCACAGTTGGTATTGCTGCTATTGCATAAACTGCAAAACATCATTGGCCCGCAGTCATCGCACCTGATCCCGTGGCAACAAGGGCATTCTAAAACTGGCAAACAATGTATGCAAGTAACTCTTTTGCAGTCTTGACAAGTTCCAATGTGTGTGCAGGAGTGACATGTAGTTTCTTTGCACTCTTCGCACGCTTCTGATGGAACACATTCCCTGCAAAAGGTCTTCTCGCACTTGGCACATAAATTCTTGTAGTCATTCTCTTGAGGTTTTGCACAGAGGTGTTCGTTGCATTCATAGCATGTTAGGCTTTGAAGTCCATACTTGGACTCTCGAGTAGGAACCCACACAAATGCATGGTTACTTGCAGATTTGCAAGTATCTGGATGAGAAGAGCGACTATTCCTTGCGTTGAGAAACTCGTTGTACCCGACCAGGAAAGCTGTCAAACGCCCATCTTGTTCCTGCCTCCATAATTTTGGTAGCTGAAGTTGTTTGAATGAGCTCCCCTCTTGATTTATGATGTCTCGAAGTATTGGCAGAACTGCATCTAATGATAGCTTACCCACCGTATCAGCTTCTTCACTGTTCGCTTCAACAATGCTAAAATCAACTTGTTCCAGGACGGTAGAGTGGCGGAGAGGAGAGAGTCCGTGACCTACAATACTTTTACAACTCGTCAACCTCAACTGTTTGACATGTCTGGGTGCATCAATGCATTGCAAAATTGCAACAAGGTCGTCATCAGTCAATTTCTCAACCAATGCAACATCATTATTATCACCGAAGTCGATGGTGGCCCGACTCTTCGTTGAAATGATGGCCTTACTGGATGGCGATGGTTTAGATGTCAGACCTCCATCTGATAACGCAACAGCAAATACTAAATGCGAAGTTGGAGATAAAAAGTTGCATATTGTTCGCAATAGCGAGCCTGGCAGGTCGGAGACGTGCTGAACGGTGGTGCTCTCCAATACCATATTTTAGCAAATGTAGGTCGATGCTGAAGGGATCGGAGCTGATGTTGTGCGACTATGCTATTGCGCGTGGCACTTCATCATTCATTGCCATGTGCCATTTGTATTATGTTGAGCCAACACGTGCCAAGTGTTTTGCAACACAGAAAAGCAAGAAGAGAAGTTGTCAGTAAAATTTGAGCCGTTAAGACGGAAGATTAATCTATGATCTAAATAGATTCTCCGAATAACAAAATATTTATGGTAAATACTAATGCACTAGGACAACATTCTCCGAAGGTTCCTTCGAGTTCCTCGCTCGCCCTCCGCATCTACATCTCTACCAAGCTAACCTCATTCATCTAAAGCTAGAAAGAGAGGATTTTGCGGGCAGCTACTTTCTGCTTTCAGCTCCCCAAGTAAATAATCTTTTGGAGACGATGATGATGGTGCTGTTAGAGTTCACACAGCTTTTGGAATAAGTACTTATTACAAACTAATAATAGGGTCGTTACTCCTGGCTCCTGATCATAAACAACATGATAGAAGTTTTTCTACCACATGTGTCAATCATCTCAATCACTATCAGATCCAAATCCTGCTAAAGCTGATATTGCACCCGCACAAGCCGTGGGTTCTATCACTTTTGTATCCATTTTAGTACCATTCTTGGCGTTCCGAGGAATCAATATGATCTTCTTCTTTTCTCTGGATCGAACTGGCACGTTTGGTACCTTCGAAACATCACATATTGCATGTTTGCCGTGTTTCCCTCTGCTTATACCAGACCTCGACCTGGGCTGCTTTTGTTTTTCTGAAGAAAATATACTACCAGTTCTTATACTGTGAAATGTTTTCTTCTCCGATCCATCTGCCTGTTGCTGCTCTCTTGCATGATCACGGAGACCCATTGTAACTTTAGCATGAGCCACATCTTGCTCTGTCTCACCAGCCAATGAGATGCCTCGACCCAGGCCCAACTTCTTTGCCTCTTCGAAACGTCTTTTCTTCGCCTTCCGCTCTTTTCTATACCCACTGCGCAATACAGCTTTTGCATCGGCATCCTCTTCCATCCTAGTATTAACACGATACAAACTCTCCATTTGTTCATACTCGGTCATGGCCTTACGTTTTCCCCTTGCGGACTTCTCCAAAGCTTTCAACGCCACATCTACATTATCTTCATCATCTGCATCCTCTAACTTTCCACCCTTGTACTGATAAATTCCCGCTCCAGCATCAGTATCAATAACACCTAATGTACCAGCATCCCTACTGTCGAATTCTTCAATCTTTCTACGAATCCCACTCACATAGTCAAAGGTTTGTTCTTTGGGATTCGTCCGTATCTTGAACTCACAATTAGCACATGCCCTGCACTTGATGGTGAACTCATATATCTTTGTCGTGAAATAATCATCTACATGAGCCTTGTGCGCATTAAATCGCGTCCCTTTACCCACAATTGCCTCACACTCGACGCAGAAACCATCGAAGGGGAGCTCGAATCGACAGACGGATCGTGTGAGGTATTGATTGTGACCCTTGGAGCCGGCGTGTTGCGAAACAGATTTCTTTTTGTATGCGCCAGATTCATAGTAAGAGGGAGGGATGTAGTAGCCATCGGCTTGGGTGGCGGCGAGGGAGCTCATGGTCGCTCTTTGCAGTGCTTTCGCCGTGTAGGGATTTAGGGAAAAACGCAATACGGCGAACTACAAAAACTTCGAAGTTCGATCAGGATCACGGAACTTTCAGACATAAAGACAACCATCACCCATCTCGTCTCTCGCCTCTGCCCTCGCCTCGCTCCTCGCTCTCGCTCCCCGCTTCCGCCATCGCCATCCACCATCACACTTTTAATTACTGCCTCTCTCTTTGTCTTCTAAAGAGGAAAAAAGATAAGGAGCTACATCAACACTCTTCACATTGCATTGCAACCCATGTCCCTGAAATTTGTACAGATTTTGAGGCCCTTGGTCTCTAACATAGAGTTTTGCACATCGAGACAGAGACGTCAAGTTGTTGAACGTGCAATCACAACATTGGCATCATTGCCATGCACAGCAGTTGTACATTGCAATGGTGCGAGAACTTTGGATACTGTACCAGCAAACGTTAGAAATGGCAGCAGCAGACATTCATCAACTTCAACAGCTGAACCGCCGAAGAAACCAAGAAAGGTAACTACGCTATCCATTGCATCCAAGAAACGACGGGGGCACAAAATAACAATGGTCACTGCGTACGATTATCCATCGGCTGTACATGTGGATAGGGCAGGGATTGATGTGGTTTTGGTTGGCGATTCTTGTGCCATGGTTGAATTGGGTTTTGAAACAACTCAGGTTCGTTATCAATTGTGATCTATGATCACTTTGTCACGTATATTTTCTTACATGTATGTTCTCTTTAAGCCAATCACACTGGATCAAATGATACATCACTGCCAAGCAGTGAAACGTGGTGCGCCCAACCGTCCTTTGCTGGTAGGCGATATGCCTTTTGGATCGTATGAGTTTGAAGACAAGGATGTGGCATTGAGGAATGCATATCGAATGGTGAAGGAGGGCGGGATGGATGCTGTGAAGTTTGAAGTGAGTTGATATGCATGAAAAGTTAAATGATATTATGACCAGCTTACATCCTCAATCTCGTGGCTCAAGGGTGGAAGTGAATCTCGTGCACAAACTATCAAACATGTTGTAGATGGTGGAGGTGAGTTATCTGAGTTCCATTTGTTTGATACACCTGCACTCGTTCCACTGACACTACTTGTAGTTGCGGTGCTTGGTCACATTGGGTTGACACCTCAAGCCATCAGTGTCATTGGTGGCTTTCGTGCCCAAGGTCGTACAGCTGTACGTGCTCGTGCACTTCTTGATGATGCAATCCGTCTGCAAGACGCAGGCGCTTTTGCAGTAGTACTAGAATGCATACCTGCCAATGTAGCAGCAGCTATTACCGAAGTACTTGAAATACCAACAATAGGAATCGGTGCAGGTGGAGACACTTCGGGGCAGGTACTGGTGTTTCATGATTTGCTTGGAATGTTGAGCCATCCGCATCACGAGGAATTTGTTCCAAAGTTCTGTAAACAATATGCCAGAGTGGGAATGGAAATTACTAATGGGCTTGCTCAGTTTAAGAAAGAGGTAGAGGATGGAGCATTTCCTGGCGAAGAATATTCACCTTATGTTATGAATACGGACGAAGAGAAGATATTTGACGAATTGTTGGCCAGAGATGCAGCTATGCTACAAACAAAACACGAGGAGGTTGCATCCAAATTGAAGCAAGCTGACGAATACGAACAGTTGAATCTATATGGAGAAGGCAAAAACTAAGCAATAGTCGGTGTTCGAATGAAGATAAGAGCAACTTCAGACTAGCCTAAACATGTTACTTTAGTTGATTCTTTCGTACATGAACATTCAAACACCAAAGCGTATAACCTAATATACTTGTTGTTGTTACACCACGCAATAGTATTTAATCATTTCGAGAGCTTGTTCCAGTCGCCACCATAATCCCCATCAACATAACAACTAACATCTGAGCACCTACCGCGCACTAATCGTTTGGGTAATCTATTTGCTAAAAACGACACTGTTCCTGGCGAGCCCGGGAAAGAGAAGAACATACATGGAACGAGAGGGATGCGTAGTGCCCAACCGAAGTAAAACAGCAGAATATCCATGTTTGCAGATGCTAGTGTGAATAGAAGGTACAAAAAATGTAAATTGTTTGGCGAGAATAATTTGAGAGTCTGCACAATCATCAACATACCTGACAAATCTTGGTATCCTTTTGCAAACAACTTTCCAACGTGAGGACTTAGTATCTTGATTCTGTTGTGTTTTAGCAGCAGCGGAAGATGAGGTCTGAGTAATGGTAGGTGTGGACCAACCAAGTCCAGCTGGGATACATAGACTTCGAGGTAAGGAAGCAATTGTTCTGCGAATGCATAATTGTCTTTACTATCTCCTCCTGCTTCATACTCATCAACGGCCGCATAGAGTAGCAGCTCATCAATGTGCTTGAGTAGCAATCCTGTATAGGGAGCCAAGACATCAATGTTATCCAAAATCCAAGGCAGGTGAGGTTCGATGTCATCAAACCTTTCAAGGATCTCTGGAAGGTAAGGTTCTATTGTCTTCAGATGCTGTTTGTTGTTCAAGACTCTATTGAGTATGGGAGTCACGTGAGATTCCAATCTATCGAGACGTGTTAATATTGCTGGTACGTGGGGTATCAGCGTTGGTGTCTCGGGATCAATCAATTGAGTCAGCTGCGACGGATTGGAAAGCAAATTGCCGACTATAGTTTGTATAGATAGAAGTAAATATTTGAGTAACTGTTCGGCAAGAGTGAATTAAGAGTCTACAAAACTAAACTCACCTATTCGAATACCTGCACTTGTCTCCTTGACAACAAAGTCTGATAGCGATTCCAAGTCGCGCTCTTTTGCATCAGAAGTATAGGACTCTCGATCTATTCTTCGAAACAGTACAGATGATGATTCTCCAAATGTGGTTGTAAACTTCCGAGCTCTTTGTCGGATTACAGCAATGGGGTCTGCCAGAAACTCGGATTCGTTCAAAGTGTCAAGAGTATTTCCCACTGCTCTTTCGAGTAATCCCAATTCTGTAGATTCACAACATAATATTCTTCTCTCTAAACGTTGCAATTTGACTCTGTCTAGAAGAATTTGAGATTGGATCTCAGTCGCTCTTGTCTTCATGAGATCAAGCTGAAACTCATACACAAGTTCATCATCGTCCCTTTCATCTTCATTGCTTTCATCATTTGATATTTGTTCAGTGTTGTACGCTTTATTCTTCCATTGATCATTGAGTGCATAGAGCTCATCTTCTCCCATCATACCCCCATTTCCCAAAGTAGTGCTGATTGTGGTCATTGTATCAGTGACTTTTCTGACCTCAACTTCTTTGTCTGTTTGCTTCTTATCAAGAAAACCTTCCATTCTCATTTCTCTAACCACATCTTTCATTAGAACTTCAAGTTCTTTTAATTCGTCTTGTTTCAGACGAATTCTTGTGCGTAATACACCAGCGGTAGCGCGTAACCCATCTAGGCTGTATTGGTTGTATTCATCCTCTTCTTCATCTACTAGCTGAGCATTTGTGTTCTCAAGCTCTACCTTTCCATCTTTCTTTAAAGAGAATTTATAACCAAGCTTCTTCAGCCTCTCTTTGATCTTTTTACGTCTGCGGCCCTCGCTTTTCAGTAAGAAAGACAACTTTGTGTAATCCAATGTATCCTTCAATGGCTGTTGTCTTCGAACCCTGAGACGTCTACGAAATTCTTTCCACAAGCCAATACTAGGAGTAATACCAGCTGGCTCCCCCGTTAGTTGATGGGTATGTGTTGGTGATTGATTGTTCTTCAATTTTTGCAGCTTGGACTTTATTCTAGCTCTCGATGGAGACATGAAGAGTGGGCTATGGCGAAAAGCTTGTTGCTCTGGTAATACCTGGTTACAGTCTATTATTGGAGACACATCAACAAAGCCCCACGGCATATTAGTTTTCGCTGTGGCTCCTGTTGCAAGGAACAGCAGCACAAGCAGAGAATTCGAGCATTTTGCCAATACCAGCTTCATGTCGTCACTTGACACTCGCACTGCTTGCTAGCTCTGTGTCGCAGCTTCTTTTACTCTATCAGAACAGGCAATCGCTAACAAAAGGCTCGATGGCAAACAAGTGTTCCTGGCTTTGCAGTGTTCCTTCACCCGCCGGTTCTGTTTTGGCTTCCTCAAACACCATCTGTTCTCTTTTCTCTCTCTTCAATGACCTGTCGCTTTGTAAATCATTATCAGCTTATCTTTGAGTGTATCAAGCAAACATCTTCACAAAATAATATCTCAATCGGTAATTGGAGGGCACAGGCAAAAGAAGAGAGAGGACGAAGGCAAACAACAAAACTCTATGGCATCCATATCACATCAAGAGCTGCCTCAGGCCAAGCTGCAAACGCTCAATGAACTCCTGCAGAAGCCATCCAATTCTAGAGATGTTCCTCTTGGTGTTACAATGCCAGATGATGACGGGTAAGCGTGTAATAATGTTAGTTTGTAAATGTGGTCGCCATCACAGGGGCACTAATCTTCACTGACCATTTTCCTGAACAGCAGCGCGGACAAAACTAACACAAGAACCCAAACTGATATCAAAGAAGCCATCCAATCCATACAAGATGCTCTATCATCTCTTGGAGTTCTCCCACCAAACTCTACAACCCAGACCGTATGGAAACGTTCCATCCCCTTCAGTCTCTATCAGTCACCCAAAACATCGCAATCACTGACAACACTCATGCCTTCGGATAGATTACCACCCAATGCAAAAATATACCGAAATTTGGGTGATGGGTTGGTAGAAGTATGGACTCATTCTCTCTCTGTTGAAAGGGGGGATACTTCACGCCCATTGCAGGGCAATTTGAGTTCCAAGTTGGTAGAATACACTAGAGGGACTATGGGAGTGCGTCGACCGTTTCGTCCCGGCGGGATGGATGATGAAGTGGATGAGGATAAAGATGGTGGTGGCGTTGGGGATTATCTTTCAGAAGAGGCAATTAAACGAGCAAGGGATGGATTGACCAAAGATACAAAAGAGGCTTGGATAGATGGTACTTTGATCACGGCACCACCTGGTGTTTCGTTTGAGGTTGGGTTGAGTTATGAAGATGTGTTTGTGGTGAGCGATGGAGAGGATGTAACTCGAAGGAAAAGAGATGACGCCGCAGAAATAGTTGCCGATGACACATTGAATCACGACACGAGAAATCCAACATTGCTCGGTGGTTCATTTCCTGGATCTCAAACTTTTGACAAAAGATACTTTGATGATGATTCTCTGTTCGGTGACAGCTCAGATGATAGCAGCAGCGATGAAGACGAAGAATCCGTGGAAGGTGATGGCGGCTCTGCTGATGTGGGTGATCAACCAAGTCATGTTTCAACAACCAAAGATAACAACGATTCCGCGGAGTTAGATGACGTTGATGAGCTTCTCTCAGATATACATGACACTTTACAGTCTCCGTTTAATCAGTCTAGAAAGACTTTAGATTCAACTTCTCCACTTATTCACCCTCCTATCAAAACGGAGCGTGGTGATATCAACAGCAAGAAGGACTTGGCTGCCAGAAAATCATGGGCAGTCACAGAGTACATACCAATCACTGCCACAACAGACTTTCATACTCTACTGCCCAATCCAGCTCTCACATTCCCCTTTGAACTTGATGACTTTCAAAAGCAAGCAGTGTTGCGGCTGGAACGCTCCGAGTGTGTGTTTCTTGCAGCTCATACATCGGCAGGGAAGACTGTATGTGCTGAATATGCGATAGCTTTGGCGATGAAGCATTGCACTAGAGCAATCTACACCAGTCCTATCAAAGCTCTAAGTAATCAAAAGTATAGAGACTTCAAGAACAAATTTGGGGACGACGTTGGGCTCATAACCGGAGATATGCAGATTGGAGCCGATGGATCTTGTTTAGTTATGACAACTGAAATCTTGAGAAGTATGTTGTACCGTGGAGCAGATGTGATTCGAGATATTGAATGGGTGATTTTCGATGAAGTGCATTACATCAATGATTCTGAGAGAGGTGTGGTTTGGGAAGAGGTCATCATTATGCTTCCTGACTACGTCAATCTTATCTTCCTATCCGCCACAACACCAAATACAATCGAGTTTTCGGAGTGGATCGGTAGAACCAAGCGGAAACCTGTTCATGTCATTAGGACAGGGTATCGGCCAGTTCCACTTTCCCACAATCTCTGGGCTGGGTTGAAGTTGCATTCTATTTTGGAAGGTCGCGATGGCTTTAACCCAAAAGGTTATGCAGAGGCTTCAAAATCTTTGCTGCCATCTTCTGCTGTGAAGGCTGCAGAGGAAAAGGCCAAAGGAGGAGCAAAAGGCAAGCCCACACCGGTACCTGTGAAACATGCTGGCAGACCAGGTCAACAGCAAGGGACCAAACAAGACTGGTTGTCATTGGCAAGGTACTTGGAAAGAGAAGGACTCATGCCAACAGTTGTCTTTTCATTCTCGAAGAAGAAATGCGAGGAGATTGCAAATATGCTGAGGTCATTGGTGGGTATTTTTCATGATGATACAAATCGAATGCATATACACGATGATCTTATTTGTTGAATGTCTACAGGACCTCAACACTGCTGCAGAACGCAATCTCGTACAATCTTTCACTATTCAGACAGTTGCAAGACTTTCACCTGCTGACGGGAAACTCCCACAGGTCATTGCTACATGTGAAATGGTCAAGAGAGGCATCGGTGTTCACCACGGAGGTTTGCTTCCCATCTTGAAGGAGATGGTCGAGATCTTATTCAGTCGAAATCTGATCAAGGTTCTATTTGCCACTGAGACTTTTGCAATGGGAGTTAACATGCCAGCTCGTTCCGTCGTTTTCAATGCAATTCGCAAGCACGATGGGGTTCAATTTAGAGAGCTGCAACCAGGAGAATAGTAAGTGGTCATTGGTTTATGACTTTATTGTGCAGTAGAATTGTATTATTCTCCAGCTAAGACAGCTTGCATCATCTAGTACTCAAATGGCAGGTCGAGCTGGACGCCGTGGCCTTGACAAAGTCGGAACAGTGATTATATGCTGCTTTGGTAGCCAACCCCCAGACCAAGTCATTTTGAGAAATATGCTCACGGGTTCATCTACCAAACTCCAGTCGCAATTCAGGCTCACTTTTACAATGATTTTGAATCTACTGAGAGTCGAAGATATGTCGGTGGAAGGCATGATAAAACGTTCTTTTTCTGAGTTTGCCACTCAACGTGCGTTGACTACCAACGAATACCCGAAGTTGCTTACTCGTGGATCAAAGACTCTATTGAAACTGTGAGCACAATGACAATGACAATGACCATTATGCTCGTATTATTCTCAACTGATATTGATTTCTGTCCTTGTCCAGTGATGAGGAGTTCCAAAAGGATGCTGATACGCGTGTTGGAGCTGAAGACATTGAGGACTACTACTTTGCAAGCAAAGACGTATTATCTGCAAATAATGACCTTCTTTCATATATGACAACATCTGGAGGTACTGCGGGAGGCGCCCTCGCGACTGGTCGTATTGTCTTGCTCACAGCTAACAGGAAGCAAATTCAATACGTACGAGCACCAGCTATCGTTGTTCGAGCACCTCTTGTGGTAGCGACAAAAAGTGGTTCTTCTGAACCAACTATTATCTGCATGGTTTTACTTCCTGAAGGATTCACTTCATCAGAGGAAGACACTCAATCCAAGAAGTTGAAACTTGGCGATTTGAACTTTATTGGACGGTCAAGTGATCGCAGCTTTATCGTTCAAGAAGTTAAGCTGAGCGAAATCTACCTTGTCGCATCCGTCAAAATAAAGGTTGATAGCAAGATATTCTTTCAAGAAGGTGTCAAGAAAGCCCCCGCCATGACAACGAGCAATCCGTTTGCGGGTGCTAAAACAATGAAGGGCAGGCAAGATGATGACTTCTTTGGTGGCGTGACAGCTCGTGGCAAGAATGCTCCATCGACGTCCAAAGTAACTACGGTATCACAAGAGGATCAGGTTGTAAATGAGGTCATGTCACACCTCATCAAGACAGAGGCAGCCGAGAAGCAGGCTGGCGTGGAAATTTTGGATCTTAGAGATTGTGCAAAGAATATGCGCCAGGGATCATCAGAGGTAGAGTTTCGACAGGCAGTGGATCAAATGGAGCGCCGTGTCATGACTGTCAGATCATACCAATGCCATAATCATCCAAATCTTGAGAAGCACTATGCTACCGTAGATCGGAAAGAAACTCTGCGATCTCGAGTGATGACACTTCGTCATTTATTGTCGAATGAGTCTTTGCAACTGTTTCCAGACTTTCTGCAGAGGAAGGTGAGATATGTTACTTTGATATGGCTAACTATCCAAATTCTCATGTTTATGTTGTTACTTTTCTCAGGCACTTCTGACGGAGCTAGGTTACATCGATGAAAATGACACAGTCTGTCTAAAGGGGCGTGTTGCTTGTGAAGTCAACACATGCGAATCCTTGATTGTAACTGAAATGGTATTTGAAGGCATGCTGAATGAGCTGGAGCCAACGGAAATAGTAGCATTGCTGAGTGCCCTATTGTTTCAAGAAAAGTCAGACGAAGATTTGGATTCGGAGCTACCTCAGCGACTTGTGTCTAGTTGCGAAAGGATGAGAGGCATTGCCATATATCTAGGCGAGAAGCAAAAGGGATGTGGGTTGCCAGTCGACCCACTGGAATTTGCCGCTACGTCACTTAAGATGGGCTTGGTTCACGTAGTTTATGAATGGGCGTGTGGGGTACCTTTTAGCTCGATTTGTGAGTTGACAGATGTGCAAGAAGGATCAATTGTTCGATGCATCACCAGGCTTGATGAGCTTTGCAGAGAAGTGCGGAATTGTTCACGAGTAGTTGGAAATCCCACACTGTATCGCAAAATGGAAGCCGCATCTGAAGCAATCAAGAGAGACATTGTTTTTGCATCTAGCCTGTATGTAGCATAACTCGACTATCATCAACTCTAATGTGCTAGATTTCATACTTCCTTCTGCTCTTGTATTTATTGTTTGGAAAGAGCGAGAGAAAGCCCATTTCTACCTTCACAACTCAGTATTGAGCAACTAAGTCTAATGGTAAGGGAGACCTTTTCTTCCTCGTCTCGTCGGACACGTCGGAGCTGCTACCTGCCCCCTGAACAGATCGGCAGTCCAAGCGATGATTTATGACACAGTTATCATAGGTGGAGGTGTAGTAGGTTATCTATCCTACGCACAGCCTTGCTTTCTGGCTACAACGCGATCCTCCTCGAGAAAAACCCTCACCTCCTCGACGGTGCAAGCGGGCGTAATTCTGGCATCATATATTCACTGGAGTCGATGCACCGACCGGAAGCTTGGAAAGGGCTTTGATTCGAGACTCTCTATCGAATATACGAGAGTTTTGAAGAGATGAATGTGCCCATGAGGGAGTGCGGTAGGTTAGTCTGCCTGTGGCCTTGGGATGAAGATTGCAATGATGAGAAGAAGGTAGATATGGATTCAGACGAGGAAAATGATTCATGCAATCAAAAACTAAAGGAGGTTCTGAAAGAATCACACGACTGGTGATACAGACGCATCATATTTGAACTCAAGATCAGTTTTGGACTTGGAGCCTTCGTTGTCGTCAGAGTGCAGAGGTGCTGTTCATATACCAGGAGAAATAGTTGTCGACCCAAGGCTTCTTCCACTAGCTTATGCTGTACAATCAAGGCAATGAGCAAAAGTATTATACAGGGATAGAAGTGCATTTGATGATGTGATTCGAACCAACTCTGAAGTTCTCATGGACAAATCTAGTTTGGATTCGGAAACAGGATTATGGAGCATTGCAATACAAAACGGCAGCACTAAAGCAAGCGATATAACCACAATCAAGGCACGATTTGTTATTAACGCAGCAGGGATCGATTGTGATAAAGTCCAATCGCTGGCTGCATCAGTTGGCAGCAGAGGTGAAAGCACAGTGCCTGCACCAGATTTTGAAGCCAGGCCTGGAAGAGGCCAGAACATTATTTACTCGGTTTCTGAGGATGCAACAAATTCTGAAATGAATGCTTATACACCTACAAGACCTATCCAGCCAGTGCTAACAGATAGAACCAAAGGAATATTCGTATACTCAACTCTCTATCACCTGAGGTAGCAGATATCCTTGCAATTACGCTTCTCGAGTTCTTGGGAGACGAATGGGTACATCAATACATGATACAAATGTCGTTGGAGAGTATGTAGGACTCAGACCCGGAACCTCTAAACGAGACTATCAAATTCATCTGTACCATGCAGCGAAATTTGTCACCGTCGGTGGCATAAGGAGCACAGGGCGCACTGCAAGTCTTGGTATAGGCAGGCTGGTGGTACAGTGCATACTGCCACAGTTAAACCTATACCCACACCTACATGTCATTTGCAAAAACAACTGGCACCAACACCGTTGCCTGATGTTGCGGATTTAGTTGAGCAGTACCACAGTCGACATGATGGTACAATTGAAATAGACGGCAACTCTTACAAGGTGACTCATCCATTGACCAAGCTTGGATGGGAAGCTCGATCAGGACTTGCGTGCCGAATGTAAGGTTGGAGTTTGATCTTGAAAATCTGGGACTTGAGGTCGTCCCTGAGTCTTGATGTTGGTGTGATTCTTTTCTTGGTGTCACGTGATCATCTTCTCTGAATGTACAAACTGAGCACAATCAACACCAAAATTTTATATTAAAAGCTAAAAAACGAATCCAGCTGTGTAAGAAATATAAAATGCGCGATACGAAAAGGTTATACACATTAATGCTAATCATAGGGCGACTGACTAATGAGACTTTTGGGAGACTGAAGTGGCAAGGAAAAAGTAATGCACCCTTGGACTTTAGCCATCGTCAAGTCAAATCATGTAAAACTAACGCTGATTGTCCGAGGAGATTCCTTTGCAAACTCCCTGATGGAGACTGTGTCAACAAACGGAAGCGAGATCTGGAGGGTCATAGTGAAGAACTGAATTTCTTTTGTACAAGAATAAACAGGCCTGTATGCGGATGTGATGATAGAACATATTCAAATGCATGCGTTTGCAATTCCAAAGGAGTGAACATTGCATTCGGCGGATACTGTTGAGATAGGCTGTTTTGGGCTTCATTTGATGATGTATTGATCGAATGCTGCACATTTTCTGATGAAATATATATGTATAATGCCTTGCAAAACATTGCATTTATTTTCTTGATTGGTATCACAAGTATTACCCTGGCGAAGACAAAGAGACCCAGCTATCCAACACCATGGCGAAAGAACATCCAGAGTTACTTGCCACAGTCAAACTTTCAGATATTATAACTAAACAAAAAAGTCGTGAGAAGCCATGGGAATTGTGTTGCATTAATTATCAAGAACATTGTTGTTTTCTTTTTCCAAAAAACGTTCAATTCCCAACTAAAGATGCACAGTATGGTACCCAACTTCCTCTTTTTTAACACGCAGGCTAAAGTAATAACATCATTTCCCCATTCCCAGGTCTCGCCGTATAACTTTTCCCAATGCACTAAAGAATCCCGCAACCCCCTCCAGAGGTTTAGTTGGCGGCACCATCCCCGCCCCGTTGTTGCCAGCAGCAGCACCTCCCTTTGTGCTTGTAGAAAAGGCAGCTTTGGTTGCTTGCTTGTGCAGTTCGTCGATATGAGTATTTAATGTTTCGACACCTTCCTTCTTCAGTTTTGTAATGTGTCTGTCTGTGTGAACGGCGAATTTCTGGAATGTTTTCGAGTTGGCGAGACCTTTAATGAATATTTCCTTTCGCCATCGTATAAATGAATATGCGGTTGAAAAGGGGACACGTTAGTGATTCGGTAGATGCAAAAACATTAGGAAGATAGAGAGAATCAATGTTCTTACATTTGCAATATGGTTCGCTATTCTCTGAATGAACTGATTCATCTTGTGAAGAACTATTATAGCAGATGTAGCTTGGTTGTGATTGTGTAGCTTTGTTTAGAACGTCTCTATTCTTTTCACAGCCCAAGGTTGTGTCGGTTGTTCACAGTCGTGGTCAAGGTTTTTTGGTGTGATATAATTACCTCTCGAGTTCCTAGCTTGCTTCCAAACAAGTCTCGGTTGATGAAGCACGGCCGAAGGGCACGATGCTACTTCGCTCTACTAGACTATCAATACTGCTATCTCTTCAGCTTTCATCTCAAGCAATGGCTCGAACACCTGGATTTATCGCATCGGCGCCTCGTCGATCTTTCCGGCTGCTGAATCAGAAAGACCAGACTGTTGCTCCGGCAACTCAAAGCTCAACCTCTAACAAAAAGCGATGTGTTTCTACAGCAGCTGATATACCAGACAAGAGGTCTGTGATCACGAAGTCATCTGCTAAGTCTTGGCAAAAGACATCTGACGTCAATGATAAGCCACTGCTACTAAATCTAGGAACCCTAGTGAAAGGCACTGTCCTCAACAGACCGAGCACCACAGTCAAATCACCTTATGTTGCAGATGTAAGTCTGCCTGATTCAACAACGGCATTGGCACATGCACCAGCACTTGATTGTGCTGGCATGTGTGTTTCCGGCAAAGAAGTTTACTTGTCCTGCAGGCCTGCAGGTGGTAAGACATCGCATGCTATTGAATTGGTTGAAAGTGACGCTTTGGCAAAAGGTGGTGATGCAGTTTTGGTTGGAGCCCATCCGCGTTTAGGTGAATTGATTGCACTGGAAATATTGAAACGTGGTCTGTTGAAGGATGCCCTTGCGTTGAACGGAGGCTTTCAGATTGGTCCCGTTGATGATGTGATAGCTGGAAGTCCTAAAAAGGTAGCAAAGAGCAACATTGTTGATGATATGGCATCACCAAACCGTCATAGAATCAGTCTCAAGCAACAAGTCACAATGTGTGATTCTAGAGTCGACTTTGAAATGATGATCCAAAACCAAAAGAAATCTCACAGAGTCATATTTGAGGTGAAGAATGTGGTTTGTGCAGATTACGAGAAAGGCACTGAACCAGTTAAAACAGGAGCAAATCACTGTGTAGTAGTAGCCGAGCCTAGAGAAGGTGCTCCTTATCGTAGAACTGCCTTATTTCCTTGGGCAAAATCGAGGAGTCAGACATTTGAGGATAAGAAAGTGTGTTCGGCACGTGCACTGAAGCATTTGAAAAATTTGCATGACCTTGCTGGAGACAAAGACGTGACTCCAGTGGTTTTGTTCATTGTAAATCGATCAGACTGCGAGAGTGTAAGGGCATGCCACGAGGCATGTCCTACATTCAGAGACGTGTTGGAAGAAGTAACACGAGAGGGAGCCGTCAAAGCTTTGGCCGTGAGAGTGAGATGGACTGAAGATGGCAACTGCTATTTTCATGGTATAGTCCCTGTACAAACATAATACATTGTATCACTTTTGACCAGTCATATATGTTTAGTTTGTAGCACTTCGACTGTCAAATTATGTTCATCACGTTGGCATCTCTCTTTCTCCAATACTTTCTTCTCACAGTGTCAACTTCAGCCAATTCCTTGCATAGATTACTTGCCTCTTTCAGCAACTCTTCGTTCTCAACAAAAAGCTCTAATAAATCCACTAATGCAGACATAAGGCTTACACAGGGTGCTGCACCCTCTTTTAAGGGCGGGTTGTCCTTCAAAGAGTGCTTCAACTCTTTGATGTTTGAGATGTTGTTGGTAATGAGCTCAACGGCTTTGGAAATTTCGTGTGAATTATTTTCTCGTTGCGCACAGCGCCATTGTTCCATAAGAACGCCAATCAAATACCTCCAAGGGCTTTCATTATAGGGGTCAATCTCTGCACCGCATAAAGCATAATGGGCTTCTTCATCTGCCAACTCCGATGATAAAATCACCCCCTTTTTACGTAGCTCATCACACGAAATGAAAGTCCCCAAACCTGCAAATGATGCAACTTGCCCTCTGTGGGTGGCAAACCAGCGTTGGCTCCAAGCAGAGTTATTTCTCGGGTCGTCCTTAATTTTTGTGTGAGAGTATTCGATTTCTGACTTCCAAAGGTCAGAATTGTTCATTGTACGTATTATCCATTGTCTGTGTGACCATGCCTTTGGGTGATATAATTCAAGAGTTCGGATGTAAGATAGTGCAGATGATATAAAAGAAATGTTTGATGATCATATGATCAAACACTCTCACGTGATAGTTCTTTGAATCGTCCTCCAAAATTCTATCAACATATTTTAACTCCTTCTTTGCAGCATCGATTCCATTTTCTTCAGTAGCATTCTTAAACCTAATCTCCAACAGAGCTCTACGATGATACCACAACTGATAATTCTTCGGATTCGTCCCACCCAAATCATCTGCAAAATCCAAGTCTTTTGTAATTGCTGCATCATCAATACCACCTCCCCCAAGTTCCACTAATATCATTCGACGATAGTGCCACACCGTATAATTGGCAGGGTTCAATTTCAAGCATAATGTAGTCAAATCTAACGCTCGGTTAGACCGTTCATCTTTGCGGAGTAGGGCGCGCAGATAATCGTATGCCTCGATGAATTCCGGGGCGTAGGCAATGGAGCAGACGGGAGGTTCTTTACCTTCATTCTGTGGGACGGGGGTGATGTCCGAAAAGACTGTTTGGAAGTCTATCATGTCGTGTGGTGGTGTGGGTGAGGGTGTGTCGTCTGTGGGTTATTAGTTGTTTGTGTTGACTCTAAAAATGATAAAAAATATAAAAGGAAACTGCTAGCCTTTCAAACAATACTACCCATGTTCATGCTAAAGCAACAAAATTCAGCTGAAACACCCAATGATGTCACAAATATCCACTGCCAATCTCCAGCACCTGATTGCCACACTCCTCTGTCACTGCTAATTGTTCAGCAACATCCCTATGCAGCCAGTTAATCTTCAATCTCAGCAACCATTTCAGTGATAGGCATAAATGCGGTCAGAGAATCAAATGTGGTTAGACAGGAATGGAAGCGATATGAAGAAGAGTTTTCAAAGAATTTCAAAAGGAGCTGTCAAAAACCTTTGTTGGAGCCAACCTAGCACACAATTTGTTCAGATGGGTGCCAGCGAGACTTTCCTTCAGCTGTGGCACCAAATGCTGTCTGGGCTTTGCTACACCACCATCAACATCACAGTGAGGAGATATGCTTATTGACTGGTTCGGTTGTGCTACAGAGTCAGTCACGCCGCTATGCTCTTGCGTTTGCATGCTGCTGCTGATTGAATTGATGCATGTGTAGCTTTTCTTTTCCAGTGCCAGTGGGTCGATTTGTGTACTGTAAGGAGCGACAAGGCCAAGGTGGCAGTGACATACCTTTTCTTCTGTTCCCGTATTGTAATTTTTGTGTGTTACTTGGTTTTACACCAATCTTTTACTCCATAATTCACCTCTAATTTTAATTGTAGGTGCCTAATAAAATTTTGTAGGCTTTCTCCTCATTGTCCTTCCCTTGATCTCTCGGCGAGGCTGACTGAAAGTACTCACGAATGAAGGGTGCTGTAATACTAGTGACAAAATCTTACAATATTGTAAGACGTATCTTACCTGTAAAATGATATATCATGCACATATAAAAGAACATACTGTTGATGTCTCATTAGAAGGTCAAACTGTTCACGTGAAAAGAAGTTGTCGCTGAAATGGCTGTCCTCGCCATGACGGCCACTGCTCCCACGGCATAGAAACACAACTAACACCCTACCGCAGCACCCAATACTTCACATGTGCCATCCATACGCATCATTTGTTGCCTCGGCTTCTCATTTCCTTGACTAGCATTGACGGTTTGCAACTTATTACAGCCCTGCTCACTGCATCCTAACGTGCACTACAACACACGACACCCCGTCGGAACCATGACCAACGACAGCTTTTCTAGCCTCCTCCAGCCTCCAGACAGCTGGTACATGTCAATTGATAACTAATCGTGATGTATGATGTCATCTACACGTCAAAAATTGGGAGCAGCAACAACAATCCATCCATGTGGTGAAGGAATGGGGAGAGAGGCGAAATTGAGCATATATGATGGCTACACAACAAATAGATACTGCCAAAAATGATGGATCTGACCTGCAGAATACACCCATTGTGTCTTCATTTGTTGGTGGGAGTCGATATTGGGAGCAATACGAGCAGGATAATTCGACAATCAGCAATCAGCCATTCTTCTGGCTTATGGGATTATGCAAATCATGTAATGTTCCTTCATTTCAGGAGGTGTTTGCACTCATCATTAGTGTATATCAAATGGAACAAAAATAGAGAGGAATCGCCAACCAATCACAGCAACTATCAGCTGATTAAAATAGATACTAGCTTCACCATATTGTAGCTGCTATTCAACTGCACACATTTAAACTCGAATTCCAGATATGAATG